>JAJMGW010000090.1:0-10087 GCA_030582755.1 Wickerhamiella galacta | reverse complement strand
TATTGCAAACTGGTTGAGCCACCTCAGATCTTGCCTGGTCAGCCGACGGAAGAGTTGACCATGGACCAACTTTATAACACGCCGTTGGGCCAGGTGTGTCTAGCTTTTTGCTATTGGCCGAGCAGGCCAAATCTCTCAGCCACAGCGAGTTCGAAGATGTGATGGAACGAACGAAGCACAACCTCTGGCCTGAACCCCGACGATCGCGACAGGCGAGTGCATCGACGTGATGGATCAAATGAGAGACAGCTTCCGGCCCGATCCCCAGCTGCTCCTAGCTGCCAGCTATGTCGAGTTTGCCGTAATGCCGTCACGGCCCAGCGAAAAATAATTTATCTAATTTATCTACTAACCCACAAGTCAGCCGCGGCACGCTATTTTGTGGCCGGAAAGGCTGGATCTCGGTTGACAATTGTTGTAGTTTCACGACTGGCGATATCAATACTATGAGCCATGTCCGTACGGAGAACCAGAAAATAGGCCGCTGTTTACTTCGGCAATTGAAACTCAGCAGTGACAACGGAAGCTACCCCTGCCAGTGCCACTTTCTATAGCTGTAGGCCTCCATAGCGTTACATGGCCATAGCGACTTCAGATCATAAGCAGGAACTGCTCAGCGGATATCATGACCATTTCATGCTCACCCCCTGTGGAGTTGCGACTTTATAGCGCTTAAACTGGCGAGCTTTGAGCCAGATTCCGCTAAAATTTTTGCCCCAGGTCACATTTGATCTCGCACCTCTCTCGGCCTAGCAGCTCAGGACCGCCATTACAGCTTGCCCTAATTGTTTCAGCCGCTACTCCTGCTGCTGGCTGCTGCACTGGGTTTGGGGTAGCCACCGCTGGTGCATGACTCAGATTCGCCCGTGAAACTACTTGAACAGCCTAGGGGTTAGAGCTTTAGGGGATGGGAATCAACAATCCGGTTCCTCAGAACCTTGGGAAGGAATCGCGCAAAGCAGCGCGCGTATTGAGCTCGTTTATCAAGCCCAACCAAATCATCCGCTACGACGAGGTCATCCCCCCACACGTCCTGCGCAATGCCAAGGGCCTCGCAATTCTCACCGTGCTCAAGGCCGGGTTCCTGTTTTCTGGCCGAGCCGGAAGCGGTGTTATTGTCGCGCGGCTGCCCGACGGAACGTGGTCGCCCCCGAGCGCAATCATGACGGCTGGCGCCGGCGTTGGAGGCATGATTGGTGCCGAACTTACGGACTTTATTTTTGTTCTCAACAACCGGGAGGCAGTCAATGTATTTAGCAAGGCTGGATCCCTCACGCTGGGCGGCAACATTTCGTTGGCAGCGGGACCACTGGGCCGCAGCGCTGAGGCCGCCGGCGCAGGCTCAGCCGGTGGAGTTGCGGCCATCTTCTCGTACGCCAAAACCAAGGGGCTCTACGCAGGCGTCTCCCTCGAAGGCTCGGTCCTGGTGGAGCGCCGTGATGCCAATCGCAAGTTCTACGGCAGTGACTGCAGTGCCAAGGCCATTTTGAGCGGGAGGGTGCCGGCGCCGCGGGCTGTGGAGCCCCTCTTTCGCGTGCTGGACTCGCGGGCGTTCAATCACGACGTGGGCGACGATTTCGCTAGCGACCTTTACGACGATATCCCCGACTGGGCCAGTAGCACAGACAGCCATCGCACCCGGGGCGCGTCGAGGCGCTACGACGACGAATATGACGATGACGCGAGCGATGTTTATGATCGGTCGCGGCGGCATGGTGCCTACGATAGGAGCAGCAGCCGGCGCGACAGCGCGCGGCGGTACGTCGACGACGACGAAGTAGACGAGTTGGGTACACGGTTCAGTCGCTCCGGTATTGGCTCGCGAGATGACGGGTTTAGTGCGCGTGACGACCGAGACTACGAGTACGAGCGCAGGGGCCGCGGAGATCGCCATGACCGTTACGACAGGAGCCGCTACGATCGCGACAGGTACGATCGCGACAGGTATGACCGCGACAGTGACAACTATTCTCGGGCGGCCCGCGACCGGAGCGACTTGGACGGCTATGACCGTGACGGGTACCGGAGTGAACGACCCAGCCGCGCGGCAGCAGCAGCAGCCAGTGCAAACCAGGCGGTCGCGCTCTACACATTCAAGGGCGAACAGTCTGGGGACTTGTCGTTCAAGAAGGGCGACGTCGTGAACATTGTTCAGAAAAGCGACAGCACAGACGATTGGTGGACAGGCGAGATTGCAGGGGAGAAGGGCATCTTTCCTGCCAATTATGTGGAGCTGGTGTGACTTTTGAACCGCGCCTACCGCCAGAGCTGCCACCGTCTATATTTCAAGTTATGTACTTTGACCTACCAAAATGTACCGTTGTATGGACTGTCGTCCCCCTGACTCGGAAGTTGGTCTTGACGCTACCACGCTGCTTGTCGTTTGTCAGCCGGTCAGGATGCCAGCGAAATACTTCTCTGCAGGGACCTGCAGAGAATCAACCAATAGCGTACCCTATCTCTATATGAAGCAAAGTTTAGATTGGCAAATGTTTATTGCTACTTACTGGCCTGGAAGGCGAAGCAACAATTGGCGCACCCCACATTTTTCGATGATCGCGCACCTGATATATGCTTATCTACCTGCAGGATTTGGCTGGCTCTCGGCGGCCAGAAGGTCTCGCGTACACTTTTGTACGTACCTGCAGCCTCGATACACGCCGTTAATATGCGGCGGCTATTTGAAAATTTTCCGATCAGCCTCCTCCATAAGCTGCAAAGCACGATCTAAACCCAACCCAGGTATGGTGCCAGTGAGAATACCGGAACCAACTCTAGGCTGGCGTTGGCCATAGTGCGGGGATTAGCCCCTTAGTTCTGCCACGTAGCGTTTTGTTTTGTTCTACAAGCAGGCCCGGACACGCGTGTCCCGCGATCACCACCGTCTTCTCCAGAGTGGTGCTGGACCTTAGTCAATCGCGAGCCTTTCTCTTAACTTAACCTCAGCGGGATGAACCAGGAAAATTCAGCACGCTCTGCCTTCGTCCCCCCGGCCCCCACGCCCCAGGAAGTTGCTGCGGCCGCAGCGTCTATGCCGCCTCCCTCCACGGAGCGCAAAAACTACCTGGACATGTTCAGTCTCAAGGGCAAAGTTGCCGTGGTCACTGGTGGAGCCCGCGGTCTCGGCTACAGTATGGCCGAGGGCCTGTGCTCGGTCGGCCTAGAGGCAATTATCATTTTGGACGTGTCCACGGAGCTGGGCCAGGACGCGGCACGCCAGCTCTACGAGACCTACGGCACCAAGTCGCAATTCTACAAGACCGATGTGCGTGACGAGGCCAGCGTGGGCGAGATCATGGACTCGATCGCGAACGACTTTGGGCACATTGACGTGGTGGTCAACTCTGCCGGCGTGGCCGACCTAGTGCACGCTGAGGAGTACCCTGCTGAGAAGTTCCGCCGTGTGGTCGACATCAACCTGAACGGCTCGTTCATTGTCACGCAGGCTGCTGCACGCCACATGATTGCGCAGGGAACCGGCGGGTCGATCGTGTTTATCGCGTCGATGTCTGGCCACATTGCAAACTGGCCCCAGCCCCAGAGCGCGTACAACGCCTCCAAGGCCGGTGTAGCCCACCTCATGCGGTCGCTGGCTGCCGAGTGGGCTGTGCACAAGATCCGCTGCAACTCGATCTCCCCGGGTTACATGGACACTGCCCTCAACCGCTCGTTTGGCTCTCTATTCAACGAGTGGAAGGACCGCACCCCTATGGGCCGCATGGGTGATGTCGACGAGCTGACCTGCGCCTGCATCTACCTGGCATCGAGTGCCAGCAGCTTCTGCACAGGCACTGACATTCTTATCGACGGTGGCTACACCACACTCTAATCAGCACACGCGGGCACGCCTGTTTATGGTGTATGTATCTTAGAAGCAGTACGTTTATAAACACAACAGGTCACTAGAGGCTATGACTGAACATCGAGTAGCGCCAGCAGCCCGTCTACGTACGTGAGGATGCTGGGGTTCAGCGCCGTGGCCTCAACAATGCTGGATATTTTAGACCGCAATAGTGCCCTGCCGCCCTGCAGACGAGCCACGTTCTGGAGAACCAGGACGGCGGCGGGCCCGAACGCTGGCGGCCCCCGGCGCTTCGAGTCGGGAAGCACCTCACTATTAATTTTGTTGTATACGGTAGGCGACACCGGCGACTCGCGCGGTTTGATTCCCTTGATGATGAACTTCTTTTGCCCATTGGAGAGGTTGACTACCATGGCCGCGGCGTTGCGGAACGCGCTGGTGACATTCTTGATAAAGTCCACGGCAGGAAGCAGCCGTCGGCCCTGGCGCACATATGGCTCAAACTGGCTCTCGTACGCCTTCCAGAGGGAGATCTGGGTCACCTCTCCGTCGGGATCAGGCTCGTACGATGACCTGATCCAGTTTGTCGCTCGGTCCGGTTCGCTGAGGGCCAGCAGCTCCTGCAAGATGGTATCCGTGAGTTTGGGCGGCTCAGCGGGGGCAGGCCGCTTGGTTCGCCGCGGAAGGCGCACATAATCGGGGCGCTCTTTGCTGATTTTATAAGTTAACAAGCGGATGAGATGCGTGCTGAGGATATCGCGTACCCACAATGCGTCGTTTGATACGTCAGTCGACCCTGGCGCATACGCGAGCTCGTCGATGTGGTGGATCCGCGCCGTGTACTGGTATAGCAGATCTAGGGCAGCCGAAATCAGCTCCTCGTCATCCACCAACAAGTTTCTCAGCACACTATGCAGCTGGGAAATCGTGATGTCCAGGATCACGTTTTTCTCGTCGTACACAGAAAGCCGACTCAGCGTCCGCTGCGCGGAGATGAGCTTCGTGCGGTCATCCGAGTCCAACAGGGCCATGATCTTGCGGAAAAACTGCGGACCAACGCCGTCGGGTGGAAGATAGATGCTAATGTGCTCGGAAATCTCGAGGCAGTAGCTGCGGATCTCGGCAAAGCTCGGCACGTCAGGTAGGTTTAGCCCCTTTTCTACCATAGTGCGGCAGCCTGGATCGCGGCCCAGGATCTTTGACATCTCTGCATCCAGGCAAAGATTCCGCAAAGCGAGAAGGGCCTCCGCTACACTCCCGCGCACGCCAATATTGTCTACTGTCTCTTGTCCGTACAGTCCACTGTGTGCTACTTCGTGCCACCGTTCATTGACGTAGCGGACAACCAGCGGCAGAACTTCGCGGCTAACCTTGTCCTTGACTGTATCGGGGGTGCGGAAGGACACCTCTAGGAGCGCTGTGATCGCCCAGTTCACCTCGGACGGTATGCCCGACCGCAGCGCCATCTGAATACGCGTGAGCCACTCCACCCCGCGGGCACCGGTTCCTACAATCGATGGGCGCTCAGGACGCGTGTAAACCGGGCTCTGGAAGATCTGTGAGTTGTTGCTGGGCGTCATCACCGTGATGGCCACGGGCGGCACATTGTACAACGGAGTGCTGCCCACCGCGGCGCCGTCGACGCCTGCATCCTGATACATGCTAACGCTCGTTACGTCTTGCGAGATGCTACCGTGTGTGATGTCGGTGGCAATGCCGTGGCCAAGAACTGTGCTATCAAAACCGCTGGCCAGAACGTCGCCAGAAAGGGGACTGCTTACATAACAGAGACCCCGAAATCGAAGCTGCAGTTTGTCGATAGTTTTCTGGTCAAGAAGCTCTAAGGGCAGTGCTCGGCATTCTATCAAGGCAACAAATGCCAGAGCATATCTCTATCTAGTGTTACATGATGATGCCATATTTTTGATCGCTCGTTAACAACTGGCCTGCGTCTTAACAGACCGTGACACGGCATAAAAGTCATAAATATTCGTGAATGGGGTGATGATCAGGCGCTGGCACGCGCTTTTTTGCGTTGCGGCCCTTCTTCGCCCTGCAGCTTGTAATACTGGTTCAGCCGTTTAGAAATAGCCTTGCATACGTCTTTAGGAGGCAGCGCGGTTCGCAGCACGGCACGGCACTCCCCCACAATATTCAGGAGGCGCTGAAGCGACGTGTTCGGGCCATCCATGCTGTGTGCCATGTACTCTGTGGTGACGAGCTCGTTAGCTTCCATCAGTGCCGCCAGGGCGATCTGGGTCGGTGTGTACAGGAAGCTGGCATCGGTGACAAGGGTGTCGAGAACCATGGCGCGGGCCTTGTTGTGGATGGCAGCTATCTCCTCGATGCTAGAGTCCAGAACAGATTGCATATCAAGGAAAAAGCCGTGCAGGGGACTGAGCGCGCTGTGAACCTGCACAGTGAATTGCAGGGTGCTGAACAACTCGAACTCGAGGTCCAGGATCTGCTGCGGCTCGATGTTCTCGAGCGACTCGCAGAACCGTTGGATCGGAATATAGCAGTTGTCAGACTTGGCGGCCAGAAACACGCACGTGCACAGCACGAGCTTGGGCTCGTACTCCATCACGGAGTAGCTGAGGTAGAACTTTCGGAAAAACGAGACCGCCGTGGCCCGCACCTGCGACGGCAGCCCAAACGCCTGGCAGAGCGACTTTATCTGCACTGCAGCAAAAAATGTGACCAGCTGCTGTTCTTCCTCGGCTGTCAGAGTGTGCGCAGATGGAGGCACGCGCCGGTTCGCCTGAACACATTTTTCTGCAAGCTCAGCGCGGGTAAACGACCACAGCCGGTATTGGCTACTCCGCCTGTACAGGTCTGCGTCTGTGATCGCCGTCGGCATTGCTGGTCCGCAAAGCGACTGCTTGGCCAAGAGCTAACTAACTGTTTTGGCGTAGTTTCGTCTTCGCTTCGGAGCAGGGTTAGGGCGCGACCCAGCCAGGTTCTTGTGGGGAGTGCCAGTCGGACGAGCATGCTCTGAGAGGCGGGGATTTCCAGCTTGAAATTTAACCTGGGCCAAAATTCCCCGAGGATCCGAGCGCGAGCGTGACTGTCGCGTGTCTATGCGCGATATGTGACTCGCCCTGCATAGTGGCCCCGACACCAGCTGCTGGTGCTTGGCGTCGAGCCAGCGACCCCTCTGGCTCTTCTCGCACCAAGTTGACGGTCGGTATCGTGACCCTCTTGTCCGCATCTGCCTAGATGCACTGACGTCATTTCTGACACCGCTGGGAGTCCTCCGAAACTCGACGGCTGGTTCTTGCTTCCTGGCGTGCAGCTGACTTCAGGACCAGGCTCCGTTGAACGCTGCTGTTTTGAGCGCAATGCCTGCCCCGATAATAGACGTGTACACAGCACTGTTCCCCTACACGGCAGCATCCGACCAAGAGCTCACCATCGCGGAGGGCGATCTACTGTACCTACTTGAAAAGGCAGATGACGGGTGGTGGACGGTCAAGAAGCGCGTGGAGGGCAATGCAAGCGAAGAGAAGTCGGGCATTGTGCCGCATAACTTTATTGGGTCTGCGCCCAAAATCGGCAAGGCCCACGCGCTGTACCCCTATCAGCCCCAGAGTGACGAGGAGCTGGCCTTCAGCGAGGGCACAGTGTTTGATATCTACGCCCGTGATGGTGACTGGGTTCTGTGCGGCACCTCCAACGGGAAGTTCGGCTTCGTTCCCGCCAACTATATAGAGATGGTATCCGGAGACCCGCCGCCCGCTATCTCGAAGATGGCCCCACCAAAACACCCTGCCCTGGCCGCTGCTGCGGTGACACGGGCTAGTCCAGTCAGTGTCGAGCGGACTGACCGTGACCGTGCGCCGCCGTCGGAGGACAACGAGGATGCACCGCCTATGCCGCCGCGTCCCGGCAACGAACGTCCGAGCATTGAGCGTCATGGAAGCGCACGGCCCGCTCCCCGTGATTCTGACACGCCTGTACAGGGCAAGAGTCAGTTCCGATCGTGGAATGTGCAAGAAATTGACGGCCGTCGAAAAAGTAGGTCTACTTTGGCCATCAACGCTAGTACCCTGATGATTACACCTGAACGGGGTCCCCAGCAGCAATGGGCCATTGGCGATGTCATAACATATTCGAGTGAGAAAAAGCATGTATTTCTGGAAATGGAGAACCCGCGCGCGTCTTTGGATTTCCGGGTCAGCAGCCAGGATATCGGCGATCAGATCCTGTCGAGTATTGGCCAGGTTGCTGGTGCTAATCGTGCTGGTGGCCTCACAGAGGTGATGGTTGCTGCCAAGTCGGCAGGCGAGCGAGAGGGAAAGGTGACCCTCGATTTCCAAGCCGTCGATGGTCGTGAGGTATCTGTCAGGGAGGGCGAGAATGTATTTGTTCTTGAGCAAAAGGATCCCAAGTGGTGGCTGGTGCGAACATCCACCGGCAAAGAGGGCTTGGTTCCAGCATCGTTCGTGACTGTGGAGGACTCACCCGGCAAGCTTAGTGCCATTGCTGGTGCGTTTGGCTTGAAAAAGAAGCAAAAGGACGACCGGGGTGCTTCCTCGCGCTCACGATCTAAATCGGATGTAGGCAGAGACAGGGACCCTGGAGACCGCGACGAGCGCTCACGCCATGTTTCTGATCACGATAGGCGCCCCACACGTGCTACATCTACTAGACGCGACAAGCACGACAGCGTCTCTTCGCGCCCTAAGCCTGATCCGCGAAAGGTTCGCGTTTGGACTGATCGCTCCGGTACCTTCCGTGTAGAGGCCGCTTTGCTGGGCTGCGCAGACGGGAAAGTACATCTTCACAAGGTGAATGGTGTGAAAATTGCTGTTCCTGCCAACAAGCTGTCTACACCAGACCTAGAATACGTCGAAGGTGTTACGGGGGTATCCCTTGCTGACGATAAGCCATTGGTAGAGCAGGGCGGTTCTCGCTCTTCCAAGGACAAAGGCTCCAGTCGGCGTGAGCGTGCCGATAAGAGTAGTTCGCGTAGCCGTCCTACAGAGGATGAATTTGATTGGTTTCAGTTCTTCCTCGACGCAGGCGTGGATGTCCACAATTGCCAACGTTACACTATCAATTTCACCAGAGATAGAATGGACGAGAGCATAATTCCCAATATCACCCCGCAGATTCTGCGCAACTTAGGACTGCGCGAAGGTGATATTTTACGGGTAACCAAAATGATCAGCGAGAAGTACGGTGGTACTAGTGGTCCCTCAGGAGAGAGTGGTTTGTTCACGGGATCGGATGGGCTGCTCAAAAACAACACTAGCAAGACGCAGCTCGCGCAGCAGTCTACGGGTCAGAAGCATGCAAATGAGCAGGTGTGGACGCCGAGAAACGAGCCGGAAGGGGAAGCTCCCACAATGCCTGCAAGGCCAGCAGCAGAGACCCAACCACCTCAGGCTGTTCCGTATTCCCAGATGAGCAGCACTCCGCAAGTCAGCTCGCAACCCACTGGTGCGCTCGCAGATTTACTAGGGTTTGCACCTTTGCAGCCTCAAAAAACTGCCGAATCCAAGTTGGCAGAACAGCAGCAAGCACAGCAGCGACAGTTATTGCAGCAGCAAGGAGACCTTCAGCGTCAACAGCTTGAGTTGCTCAAGCAGCAGCAGAACCATCTAAAGAATCAACAAAACGAATTTTTGAAGCTACAGAGAACAGGTCCACAGCCCCTGGGCCCTTTTGCCACAGGCGTCGCCCAGCAGTCCACTGGGGTATTTGCAACACCTGTATCCCAAAGTGGATCCCTTGTTCCTACAAGATCCACTGAGAATCTGTTTCAACAAAGAACTGGACCATTTTCGACCCTGCCATCACAGTCGACGGGACCACTGCCACAGCAGACGGGGCCTTTTGCACCTTTGCAGACTTCAGCTACCGGTCACTCACAGCAGCTAACTGGCCCGTTGTCGCAACAGAGTGGACCGTTTACCCCGCAGTCTGGCTCGTTCAGTGCACAGCGCACTGGTCCTTTCAGCCAGCCCACGGGCCCTTTCACCCAACAACCCACGGGTCCTTTCAGCCAGCAGCAGCCCACAGGTCCTTTCAGCCAGCAGCAGCCCACAGGTCCTTTCAGCCAGCAGCAGCCCACAGGTCCTTTCAGCCAGCAGCAGCCCACAGGTCCTTTCAGCCAGCAGCAGCCCACAGGTCCTTTCAGCCAGCAGCAGCCCACAGGTCCTTTCAGCCAGCAGCAGCCCACAGGTCCTTTCAGCCAGCAGCAGCCCACAGGTCCTTTCAGCCAGCAGCAGCCCACAGGTCCTTTCAGCCAGCAGCAGCCCACAGGTCCTTTCAGCCAGC
>JAJMGW010000088.1:0-11815 GCA_030582755.1 Wickerhamiella galacta | reverse complement strand
GCACCGCATTCCTCGCGCGGAAGCCAACATATCGCACACATCCCCTGATCCGACGGTGGCGTCTTTCGCATCTCTATCGCAATTATCTCCCGTTCTTGGGCGTGCGCTAGTGCTCCACGTCGCGCATAATCTAGCCAAAGCACGTGCCACTTTCTCTAGAGCTTATCGCAGTCGCCGCTGCATTTTGCGCTCCTGTTGCCACACATTTTCGGCAGAGCCCACATTGAGCTGCCCCGCTTTCCGCAAAGTACGAGTTTATGGCTTGGCGCTCATCGGGCCTGCGGCCACCTGACGTGTTTGTCCTCTTATCGCTTCTCCCACCTTCGTGGCCTCAGTATCCACCTCACTAACCATATATGTAGAGTAGGTTCACTATAAAGAAAATATTACCATCATGAAATGTCCTTCGCTGGCTCCGATCGCGGCTATGTGCCCAACGTTTCCCCAGCTGATACAACTGTCAGTTACCCCATCGTCAATTGGGTCGAGGATCAAATAGGCAACCAAGTTCTTAGCGTTTCCTTTACCAGGATGCATAGCCTGGTACAATAATGGTAGTATCGCCTACAAAATGCACAGCATTATTTTGCTTTTTTGTCGCCAACCTTGTGTGAGTTAATCGCCTGCCGTATCTAAGCTAAAAATCAGGTGCTGCACCAGTCACGTGCCCGACTAACTCTGAAGAAACTGTATTATACTCTCGCCGCTCCTAATATTTTCTTCTAATCTTAGTTTTATAAAAGCCTTTGCGAAACCGGATTACCCCCCCAACTAGTCTGTCACAGCCCTCATGCGGAAGCCAACATACCGGACATATTTCGTCATCCGACGGGGACCCTTTCGCAGCACTGCCGCAAACGCGACTCACACATCATACTCCCAACTAACCACCACACAACCAACAAACACCCTTATAGTGCTTAACTACTCTTCTCAAATTAAGCACACATAGTCTGCTAACTACAAACACCTTATATATACGTCGGATTATGTAATGGGGAGATGGCTGGTCGTCGTTGATGCGCTCAATGGGCTAAATGTGATTGATATGCTTAATGGGGGAATGTGATTGATATGCCTAATGGGGGAATATGATTGATATGCTTAATGGAGGAACCTATCCGGTCTGTGCTTTTCGCCATCGGCATGCAGGTTATTTCTGTTCCTGCTGTCACCATACCGAAACTCTGGGAGCCCCAAGTGCAGTGTTATTAAAATATTTAGTAGCACGGTTTGCATTGCTATAAAAAAGCTGGCCCTTTCGGCCCCGGCGCTATTTTCTTGCTGAGGTCAGGACGACCAGTCACCACAGTCAAATGCCCCAATCCGTTTGAGAGTACGCCTGTCGACTTCTGTTGGGAAATACTTATCGTAGAACCCTTTCACATTGGTGAATGCCCGCTCGAAAAACTCATGCTTGAGCTTGATTTCAATTCCTGATGCGTCCTCTGTTTGCGGCGCGGAGGTCGGGATATAAATCGAAGTTGGTATAGAGGAGTCTTGTGCTGCAACATCGAGGAGTTCGGAGCTCCTTCTTGAGGGTTGGTGTCTAATCCGAGAGGTTAACCGCGTGCATCGTCGGTGGCCGTTGAGGACTCGGAAGGGATTATCTATGTATAGCTGATACGGTATGCCACTTCTACTTGGCGTTGATGTGGGCCTATTTTTGACTTTCCAACTTCCACTTGTACACGATAAGTGATTGCGATAACGGGATGGATTTGAGGGTCTAATGCGGCAGCGCATGTTGAAGAACTACGGGCCCGTCTCGACGTACAATGATTAGGGGAGCAGCATGGAGATGATATAAATATGTCACCGAGTGCAGCCATTTGTAACCCCTCCACGATGTCTGGAAGATTCGTGGTGTCGGAATTGTCACGTTCGCTCCCGTTGGTGTCACCAGTGAAGTGAAGCCGGCTGGGATGCACCACGAGTCCAGACCACACTTGGTGAACGACTTCGTAGGCATGTCGATGTGGAACGACTGTGAATCTTCCACTGCTGGGAAATCAGATCCCCGGGGGTATCCCCGGTGAGAGCATTGGTTTGAAAATCAAGAACGTCTCCCCCAAGGCCATCCGCCGTGGTTACGTGTGCGGCGACTCTAAGCGCTCTTCTTTCAACGCTCAGATTATTATCCTCAATCACCCTGGCCAGATTTCTGCCGGCTACTGTCTCCCATGGTTGACTGTTGTCTCGTCTGACCATGCCAGTGGCTTTTTTTTTGTGGTGGCAACGGGTGGCAACCCTTGACCACGTCATTAACAACTGCAAAAGTTGACTTGAAGAGTCCACCTGTGTTATCCCTGAGGTCGCGGCAGTGTAGTAAGTTGCCCCAGTTACGTCAATGGACATCACCGTCACGTTCGCCGACAGCGATGTCGTGCTCGCGCTCACGGCCAGCCCAAGCATGACCGTGGACGAGTTCAAGACCCACGCGCTCACTGAGGCCGGATACAAAGCCGCGGAAGCGATTCTGTTCTACCAGGACGAGCAGCTCGAGGGAACGGCGACCCTCGCCGCTAGCGGGGTCCAGGAGAACGACATCATTATGATCGCGCGGCCGACTCCAGAGACCCCGGGCGCCACCGCTGATGGCAGCATTGGCAGCCGCGACCGGAACGCGGCCATTGAGTCTGCACGCCAGCAAATTCTGTACAATCCAGACCTGTTTCGTGACATTTCTGAGCGGATGCCGAAGCTGGCAGACGCGCTGCACGACCAAGAGCGGTTTCGCGCAGCATACAACGAGCACTACGAGCAGCACGACGCAGTAATACAAAACCCCGATAGCGAGGAGGCGCAGAAACGGATTCTGGAGTTGATCCAGCACCAGGCGGTTAACGAGAACCTCGCCAACGCGCTGGAGGAGCTGCCCGAAGCGTTTGCCGCTGTCACAATGCTGTACATCGACATTGGCGTCAACGGCGAGCCCATCAAGGCGTTTGTAGACTCGGGTGCCCAGCAGACGATCATGAGCGCCGAGTGTGCAGATCGCTGCAAGCTATCGCACCTCATAGACGGGCGGCACCAGGGCGAGGCGGTCGGGGTGGGCCGCGCCAACATCCTCGGGCGCATCCACATGGCACCTATCAAGGTCGGTGGCTCATTTTTCGCGTGCTCGTTCACCATCCTCGAGGGCTTGAGCATGGACATCCTGCTGGGTCTCGATATGCTGCGACACCACCAAGCCTGCATAGACCTAAAGCGCAGCGTGCTCACTATGGGCACCGAAACAGTCCCGTTCCTCAGCGAGGCGGACATTCCAAGTCACGGTCTGCCGGGCCAGCGGACAAGTTCCGTTCCAGCCTCAACACGGGGCCAAGCACCTTCTGCAGGACAGAAGACTGGTAGCTTGAATCCGTTTGGCAAGCATGCGAGTGCTGCGCAGTCACAGCCTCAACGGAGATCCGGCTCTATCTTTGCTGGTTCCAGTGCTGGTCCTAGTCCCAGTGCGGCCAGTACTGGCGCCAACGGTGGCCCACCGCCACATCCACCTGCGCAGCCGCGTCAAGAGTCGAATCCACCTGCGCAGCCGCGTGCCGAGTCTAATCCACCCTCGTACGGAGATAGCGCCCAGTCGTCCACCGAAGAGGCCATCCAGAACATCACGGCGCTGGGGTTCTCGCGCGAGCAGGTAGTCGAAGCCTTGCGGCAAGCTGACGGAAATCCAGACGTGGCCGCGTCGCTGTTATTTGGGGGCTAGCCCGGCCGCACTATGTCCTGTATAAACTATTTCCGGTGTAATTTCATAGCGGCGCTACAATTTACGTACGTAGTTTCACCGTGCAATGAATTGGCGCTTTATGCCTGTAATTCGCTGTGTACTTTGGCACGAACAGGATTTGAGATGTCCTATCGGAATCGCATGAACCAACTTCCTCCATTACGGCCTGTGCTTTTCAGATTTATCCTTTCAAAACCTCGATTACGCATTGTGCCAGCGCATGCCGTGAGTCGTCTCCCCGAAGGTGGTCCCTGCAGGCACCGACTTACTTTGAGCCTATAGGCAATATGCGATCCGTTACTACGTGGAATCTGTTTTACTTTCCATTTGGTAAAATATTCGTCAGGCCCCTGCTCAGGCGTCATAAGCAAAATCAAGCACCCGACACAGTGCTATCCAGTAAAGCTGGCCCAGAGAGTTATTTCTGCCCTCCACTACCAATCCAAACAAATCAGCTGACCACGAAAAGTCCTCAGTTCCCTTCCACAATCAGTTTCTAATATACCATGTATATCGCATTTGGACCCATCGCATTGGACCATTGCATGGGACTCTCGCATTTCAGCCCACTGCCGCACCACGCAATGCAATCTAAGCTATATTCACCCTATCACATGCAGCACTTTAATCTTGGAACATAGCCCAGTCCGTTCTAGCTGCAGCCGGCTGCCTCAAGCGCAGATGCAGCAACATGCGGCAACTCGGCACGTCACGCGGAGCCCCACACGCACGCTGGTCAGCAGTCAGGCGAGCCCGGGCAGGCGCTGACTGTCCGTCTTGATGATGAGAAGCAGCGCATCCGAAACAGTCTATCGCGACATGGGCATGCAATACAGCGGGGTCGAGCACAAGCTGCCGCAATGGGTCACCCTGCGGCCTCTGCGGGCGTCGGACATAGACGAGGTGGTGCGCGTGGAACAGGCCGCGTTCCCCGCAAACGAGGCGAGCCCGCGAGATAAGATTGCATATAGGCTGGACGAGTGCCCCGAGCTGTGCCTGGGGGCGTTTCTGCGCAAGTACAACTGGAACGACGTGGGCTTGAACGGCGGTGTGGGTGTGGCAGCGTCGCGATCGACCCCGGTCAGCGAGACGCTGGTCGGCCACGTCATGGCTACCAAGATGCCCACCGAGCTTGTGACCAACGAGGCGATGCTAATACCCGAGGTCGACAGCCGCGGGGTGCCCATGAGCGCGCGGGACGCGCGCGGCCACCGTGAGGACGGTCGCGCTATCGGCATTCACAGCCTGGCTGTTCACCCCGAGTGGCAGGGCCGCTCCGTGGGCTACTCGCTGCTTAAGGACTATATTCAGCGCCTGTACTCGCTGCACACCGCCGACGGTATGGCTCTTATATGCCATGACAACGCCATTCCGTTCTACGAGAAGCATGGCTTCAGGGACGTGGGAAAATCCGCCTCCACGCATGCCGGTGTCCAGTGGAACGACATGTATCTTTCATTTGATTCCTACGAGAACGGCAAGACGCCCGAGTAGACCTAGATACCGAGTAGACCTAGATATGGGTAGCGTTGTAAATAAGTATACTACTGTAATTTGCGCACTGAACCAAGGCTGAGATTCTTGCGCCAGTCTTCCGTGGCTTGAGTTTTTGACCTCGAACGAAGTGCTCGAGTCTTCCCACGTCAGGTATTGTTAGGTACGAGGTTTCGGCAAACCCAGGTGGGTCCCTGAAACGCCAAGCGCTGTAACGTAATTATACAGCTGAAGTGTACACAACCACATAATTCAAACAAAATTCGGACATGTCCAATAAGGCATCGCAGGCCAATAACTCGCCTGAAGCATAGTCAGTCATCGATAGAGCGTCAAGCTCCAATGATTTGCCTGAAGCATAATCATGCAGACAACAGTCATCGATAGAACGTCAATCGTCAAGCGGCTCGAAATAGCCGCCGCATATAAGGTGGGGGGGGGCCAACTTCCTGATCTCCCAATGGTTATTCGAGACCTTGCCGCGGCAGACTATGACCAGTGGCTGACCCTCTGGAAAGAGTATCAGCAGTTTTACAAGCTGCAGATGCCCGACAAGACGTCACGGGTCACGTTCGACCGGCTGCTTGATCCGGCTGTGCCCATGTGGGGAATTGTGGCCGAGGAAAAAGACCGGCTCATCGGATTGGCGCACTGCATCACCCACCCGAGCACGTGGAGCGCCAATAACTACTGCTATTTGAACGACCTGTTTGTAGACCCCGGGTCACGTCTGAAAGGCACCGGCGAGCGGCTCATCGAACGCGTATACGCAGATGCAGACAAGCACAATTGCTCCAGAGTATACTGGCTCACGCAAGAAACAAATTACAGAGCACGTTCGTTATACGATAGGCTGGCAGAGAGGCCAGGATTCATTCAATACAGAAGACAACTTAGACAGTAGGAGCCCTGCGCTGTTGATATATGTAATAAAAAAAAGTCGCTTCAACTGGGATTAAACGCCAGGAAGTCAAATTGTGGCATGTCCAGCATGTTGAACTGGTTCTGCCGCTGCTCCTCAGCCTCATAGTACATCCTGGGAGCCATCAAAAGCTGTTCATCAGGAGGCGGCACAGTGCCGACATTCGGTAGTCCATCCATCTGCGGAAGCAGTGAAGCAGCATTTCGCGGTGGCGGCCCGTGCGTTGGCTGCTCGTTGACAGCGTGGCGTGGGGATGCCATCTGTGCGTTCCGTTCGCGACGGCCGTGCAGTGTCTGTGGGGGGTCGTACTGCGTCGCTGGTCCTGCATATGGGAGCTGTGGCGCCTCACTGTTGTAGATGTGCTGGTGAATGACGAGTTTTTGGTTGTTCTTGGCAGCAAACGCCAGGATCTTGTCCAGATCTCCCTCGTTCAGCGGGTACTGGCTCCCATTAAGGTCGGTGTTTTCGTACTGGCCGGGCTGGTCTATGCTGATGCTGAAGGTCTGGCGCTGGAGTTCAGGCTGAGCTCGCTGCTGCGGCAGGTTCTGCGGCCGGTGCCCAGGCTGTTGTCCATACACGGGCCTCGCCTGCACGGACGACAGAGACGGGGTCGGCACATCGCTGGGCCGCTCCATTGTATTTAGAAATGCCGAGTCCGGACGTTCGTCGGCAAGATCTGCAACGCCGTGAACGGCTCCGGAGTTGGGGTCCACATGCAGAGCCGCTGCTATGGATGGCGACCCGCTCGGCTCTGGCGGTTGCGGGCTCTCCGACTCTGGAGTGGACACCGACTCATTGCGGCCCTGTTCCCGCAGCAGCTTGCGCCAGCGGTTTCTGCAAGTCAGACCGGTGCGGCCCTCCATATGCTTGCTGATCTCACGCCATTTGGTGCCGTGCTCCTCGACAAGTCGGAGAAGCTGCTCGTCCTCTGCGGGCACCCAGTTCCGGAGTCGGTCAGAAAATCGCGGGTCCAAAACGTCCGTGTAGCGTTTTGCGCACTGATCGTCTGTTCTCCCTGGGATCAAGTTGGCAATGCGCTGCCACGCCGGTCCCAGTTTTTCATAGGCTTCGCGAAGAACTTTGTCCTCGGCGGCAGTCCATCTGCCCCGCCTCAATTTCGGGTCTAAGGAGTGGAACCATCGTTTTCGACAGTCTTTCGACGATCGGTTCTCGAAATGTGTGCTGATTTTGTCCCAATGGCTGTTGCGGCCACACTGATCGCCCCAGTAAGAAACCAGAAGGCGGAGCTTCTCGTCTTCTTTCGGCGTCCAGAGCCGCCGCGAGCGGCCCCCTGCCATTTCACTCATTGCGTGCACCTGCTATACCAGACCCAGGTACCCGAGCACGAACTCGGGACTTGATAGCTGGGAAATGGGCAGGGTTGGGGAAAAATACCAATGAGTCATGCTCTCGATAGCCGGTGTAGACCGACACGGGCCAACAGGAATTTTGGAAAATCTACGCGCAATCGGAGACTTGCAGGCGTGAATGCAGTGTGTGGAAGATAATGCATGGCACTGCTGATGCGGTACGGTTGGACACCGATATTGCAGACGTCATGGGGGCGATCAAAGGAAATTTTAGCTGCTAAAAATGAGACACTGCAAAACCTGTACGTGCAAAACCTGTACGTGTGTGACTTGGTTCGACAAGGCTGTTACGCAGCCGCTATGACACAAGAATTTATTGCGACAGAAGTGACATCACTAGAGTTGAGAAACTCGTGTCCCCCGATCATCAATCCTATGCAACGTAACCATGACACATACATCATTAACCCTTCCCTATCATTCCCTACCATTTAAAGTTCTTGCAATAATAGAAGCTCACCGATTGTTAGGACTGGGATTGTCGCTGAATGAGCAATTACCTCTACTGTCGTGATTCGGTGAACGAAAGACCGCCAAGCTTTAAGCTTTCAGCTTGCCGAGGGACGCACTTCAACCTGCGCATGCCGTCGACTGCAGCGTACAACCCCGCCCACACAATTGAGCCCAAGATTGTGTTAAATGACACAGGAACAATTTAATCATGGTTTGTTGAATATAGAAGCAGTTGTTACGACGTCGCGTGAAAATCAGGCTAGTAATCCACAGCAGGTCCAAACACATAACCATTGGTACCTAGTGACAGAGACGACCCCAACCTTTCATCGGAATCACGGACAACGGATCAAAGTTCTAAATTAGTCCAATTTGCAACGCTACTGTTATACCGAGTTTAGCCGCTTAGCCGAGTTTAGCCGATTAGCCGAGTTAGCCGAGACCACAGAGGGCAGGCAGAAAGACCGACTGCGGCCACGATCTCACAGGAAGAAGTGGCAATCTAGCAGTAAGAAACCCAGTTTCTGTCATTGTGACACCGACTAGCCGGGGTCATATTGCCACACGCCTTGGGCCATATCTGCATGTGATCTGTGGCGGCAGTTGACATAAGCAGTGCATCCTGCATATATGACACCACCTCGGCATCTGATCCATAATGACCTCGCTCAGCCCGAAAGACAGGGTGGACAAGTTGTTGCGCTTCTGTCATAATGAGGAACTAAGAAAGCATATCGGCGGGACGTATACTGACGAGATGGAAAAGTATACAACGGTGGAGGACGCGTATGTCGACAAGGACAATTTTTACGTGGTAGTCTTTAAAATCAAGACACAGCCATGGATGCGCAACGGCCATAATATAGTACACGGTGGGGCAGTTGCCACCATTGTTGACTTTACAACTTCGTTCAGTGAAGGTGCCCTGCCTGCACTGTGGCCAGGCGACAACGCTGATATCGAGGACTTGGTATCCGCTGTACAGCGCCTCGGTGTGTCACGCAGAATCTCGGTGCAGTACGTGCAGGCCACCCCCATTGGAGAGGATATATTCGTCAAGTGCAAAGTTCTGTCGTCAACTAAGCGCAATTCCTACATAACTTGCGAGTTTTTTAACAGCAAGGGCCGCCTGCTGGTTGCGGCTACCCACGATAAGGTGAAGCTCTATGCTAAGCTCTAGCCCCCTCGTGTCCCTTAAACCCCACCCACCCTTTAGACCTTGCGCCCTCAGAACCTCCCTCCCCCTTCATCGCCTCGTAGCTAAGATTGTTTGCAACAGGCTAATATCGTTTGCACCAGGGTATTATCCAAGTACCCGCGAGTATTTTTTTTTGCCATATTCTATTTTGCCTAGTCACAAATAGACAGTAACTGTAGCACTGGAACGTGCCGAAGTGACTTTCCATCCACAAGCCGCCGTGCCATCGGCCATGCCAAAGTCGACGGAACGTGCTCTAGCTATGGACTATGTCAGCTGCAAAGTGGATCTGAAAAAGAGTAAAGGAGCACAAACGGTATATCAAACAACAAAAGGAGACAGTAGAACCAGCCGGGCTCAGGAGAACTGCAGCACGACCTTACCTCGAGCCTGAGCCTTGTCGAGACGCTCAATTGCAGTTTTGTAGTCCTCGATCGGATACACGGTATCAATTGGAATCCTAAGCTTGAGGTTGTTGATCAGCTCGGTTGCGAAAGGTGTCCACGCGTTGCTCATGTGCACAAGAAGGTGGTAGTTTATTCCAAGAAAACGCCCGAAAGTCAGGCGGAAGGCAACACGCGGGAAGTTACGCACGATGCTAAGAACGGTGCCTGCGTTGGTTTTGCCAGGATTGCCATCGCCAACAATCGTAACATACACGGACTTGTCGGCAACAGGGTTCAAGATCTGCGGATACACGCTCAACGCCTCATAGCCACCAACACAGTCGAATATCGCCTGGAACTTGCCGTGCTGTTTTGCATACTGCACGAGCTGCTCACTGATGTTCCCTTTCGTGTAGTCAATGACGTGGGTGGCACCAAAGCTCTTGACGTAGTCACTGCTACTACCGGAACAAACAGCTACGATGTTGCGAATGTGTTCACGTTTGCTGGCCAGCTGAATCACAAACGTACCGACACTGGTGGCTCCACCTAGCACGAGAATCGACGAATCTGTGTCAAGGGTGGCACGGTCGAGCATTCCCCATGCGGTGCCAAAGACAAGCGGGAACGCAGCCGCCTCGGCATCAGATACGGAAGTCGGGGGCTTGAAAATGGACGATGAAGTGGCATTAACTAGCGCCCGGCTCCCCACGAAGGTCCGGGCCTGGTTGTCTTTCTTGCCGCAGATGCGTTCTCCTACAGCAAACTTGTCTGCGACTGCAGATCCCGCAACCTCTACGGTGCCGCAAAAGTCAAAGCCAATGTAGTGCTCAATTGGCAAAAATGCAACCGCGCGCAACTTCAAGTCCACAGGGTTGAGTGCCATGTGCGTAACCTTTACGACAAGTTCAGTGGGTTGGACAGGCAGATGAATTTGCTTGTCAATGAGTTCTACAGGAGACCACACGGTCCTGTATGCCAACACTTTGCTAGACAGGGTGCTCATTTGTGCTGTACAGAGTAGAACAGTGTTTTTTGAAAACAAGTGGCGTAAGGGTAAGGAGTGTGCATTGAGCATGCGGTGGTAAGGTGGCTGAATATGCGGTGGTAAAATACGCAGCTGCAAGGGGTTTCAGGCAAAGACAGATAACCAGCAATTCTTTCAAATCTGGTCGAGTTAGACCTTCCCGCACTCTCTTGACCCCACGTGACATTACTAGCCACTGAGCCAAAATCATGGCCCAGTATGGCGCAGCGAAGTAATATTAATATTAAAGCATTCATTGGCGGTTAAATTGGTAGCCATTGTGAATGCTTCAGCGTTGGATGAGAAAATCCGCAGCTAGTTTCAAGGAAAGTTGTGTTCGTCGACGGGTTGGAGGTAAGCTTCGCCTGAATTAAGTGTGTCCACCAGCAGAGATTGTACCTACATCATTGAACCTCCACGGTGTGGCAACTCATTTATATTTATTTTAACTGTAATTTAAAGATCATAACGTGACGGAATTTTGAAAACATCGCTCATGACCTTTAAAATGTGTGGTACTATTCCCATTGACCGTGCTCCCCAGTC
Organism: Wickerhamiella galacta; assembly: GCA_030582755.1. Lineage (NCBI taxonomy): Eukaryota > Fungi > Ascomycota > Dipodascomycetes > Dipodascales > Trichomonascaceae > Wickerhamiella > Wickerhamiella galacta. The sequence goes on along the minus strand of JAJMGW010000088.1, from coordinate 689 downwards.
CACAGTAGTACACGAGGTGCTCTGTCGCTCTTGTCGCTATCACTGAAATCGGTTTTGGATAGGCATCGCCGTTTTTAGTATCATATCCAGTGTGGTAACTACACTCCGCCACTCTGCACCATCTCTGGACCTGTCACATGTGGACTGTGTTATGCAAGCAACGATGTTTTGGTACCGCGCCAAAACCTGTGTTCTTCTGCCATTATCCGCACAGAAAATCAATATATGAAATCTCACACAACAGAAACGTTCACGAGTTTAAATTATTCGCCATGCAGCCGCCATCCCCCTGAGATGTGGGATTCAATCGGTCTCGACGGGCGTCCAAATAGGCAAGTAGAGCACGCCAAATACGGTAGGTGCTCCCTGCGTGGCGCGCGATTATAAAAATGATTGCTCTCAGCCAAATTCTCACCACCCCCCGTCGATAATGATCAACCCCGTTGAACTTGTGTCGACCACCGCACCCCGTGCCAACCCCGCTCACCCGCTCACCACCCTCTCCACTCTAGTTCCGGTGCCCGTCCAGCATATTGGGCACACCGCCTTGGGTGTTGCAGAATCCGCGGCCAAGAATCTCTTGTGTCCCCTTCCGCCGACCCTGCCTACCGATCCCAACGATCTCTTGCACCTAGTGCAGGACAAGTCTCTTGAGATCGCCTACCGCCTGGTGCTCAACATCTCCCCCT
>JAJMGW010000087.1:0-13220 GCA_030582755.1 Wickerhamiella galacta | reverse complement strand
AAGAGTACAAGGGATACTATCCCTGGCGTGTTTGCAGTGCTGGGCACTGCAGCCGGTGAGGACACCGAGTCCTCAAGTCGCTTCGCACCTGGCCCGGCCAGGTGGAAGGTCTCTCTAGGGACCATTTGCGGCTTTGCAGATAGGCGAAGCGGAGTTCAAGCCACGAGAGCTGGCACGCTGCCCCTGCACCCGGTGAGGATACATGGTCCTCCATACTCGCTTCACATCTGTTTGTACTGTGCGTCTAGGCTGCATGCGGCAGAGCACTCTCCGGCCCAAATTCTTGCCAAAGCCGAGCCACTATGGTTTCTAGTAACCTCAAGCGCTGGCGATCTGCTTCCATGATCTCTGTACATTGACCCAGTGACTGTCGTTGGAGGTAATTCGAGTACGGTCTAATGAAGCTGAGCCCTAGGTCCAGATCTGCTTCTGACTCGCATCGCGCTCTGTCTAGCTCTTCGTCTGCTTCATCCGCGTCGCATTGTCGGCTTCATCGAGATACTATGCATCTAGGTTGGCCTGCAACTGAGCACCGTCCGGCCCAGGTTCTGGCCACCGCAGAGCCACTGTGGTTTGTAGTGACCTCAAGCTGGTCAATACTTGTCGGCAACCTGCTTCCGCGATCTCTGTACCTGAATTGCATTACACTCTGAGTCCGAGTCCGAGTCCGTTTCCTCCTTGCATTGCGTTCAGAGTCCGAGTTCTGGTCCGCTTCATCCTCGCGCGGAGCAGCCACCCCCTATAGTGTAGCATTATGAGCTTTTCTGAGCCCTTCTCATATGAGATCAAGTTATAGTTAGTTATTATCCACATTCATTATACCTTTCCCTTTGTCCCTATTATGCTAGAGCAGGTGTTGACGGAGAAGCTTGCGGTATGCCGGAAACTGCAGTGTTGATTGATCGCGCCTTTGGCCCGCGAAGAGAGTTGGGCCACCATTATCACCAGTTCCAGTTTGCCAGTGTCTGGCGCCTGAGGGTCATCCTGCCGTCCACAAATCCCCCATTGTCGTCGGTGTCGCCGGTAGATTCATACAGTACAGGTCCCCGTTCAGAGAAGAGTCCTTTCACACCGATAGTGGGCGGCAGCGGGCATCACACCGATAGTGCTTTCGACGTCTCCTGATTGTGGCAGTGGCCCCCATTCCGGGGCCCCGACGCGTTCAATAATATTAATGGCTCGAGACGTTTTACCGGTGGGGAGCCATATAATTCTGGTGTTTAGAGTGTCATTTCCAAATGCAACAGCGTGTGTCTCAGTTGTTCGCACCCTGGAACTAGATGGACATGTTGGGTCTCCGAACTTACAAGATATGCGGAGTCGCCCTAATTCTATGTTTCTGGTAGCCATCACAACCATCACCTGCGTACTACTTTTAGCAGAGATACGGAAAACGTGCTGATGATGCTGATCTAACAGGCCCTTTGGACGAGGATGAAGCGGACGAGGACTCGGGCTCAGAATGCGATGCAAGGACGAAGCGGAAGAGAACTCAGACTCAGATTGTGGAGTTCAGAGTGGTGCCTAAAGCCCAGGTGATTTTCTCAGGTATACTGCCATCAAAGTTATAACCGTGGTCATGACTTATGGCAGCGGTCTATAGGCGATAAGCCAGCGTAGTGGCTAAAGCCAGATGATTTTCTTAAGGCATGTTCCTGTCAAAGTTGGAGCCGGTGGTCACTAAAGTAATCGGGGCGGCTGCCCAGCAAGGGTTGGCCTCACGCCATTTTTCCTCGTCTGGTTCAAGCGCCTTAGCAATCTATCTGCGACGATCTTGCTAACTGGCTCTGTCAATGACGCCACATCCCACAACTGTATCGCCGGCGTATAAAGTCAGGTACTGTCCAGGTGCCACTGCACGGCGTGTCTCTGCGAAATTGACAACAACTTTGGCAGGACCATCCTGTATACTTTCTACCGGCACAGGGTCCTGCAGAGAGCGATACTGGCAAAACAGGTCTGCTGCGAGTGCCGAAAAAGGGCGGTGCCACGTAAAATTCACACAATCTACGTGTTTGTGAAAGAGCGCTGGGTTGTTGCGACCACGGACGATCACCATTCGATTTTCGTCAGGTATCTTCTCGCTGATAAACCAACTCCCCTTTGTGTCGTCATTCCCTTGGGGCATGGAGATACTACTGCGCTGGCCTATGGTTGCTGTCCACAGACCATTGTGTGACCCCACGATGGTCCCGTCCTCTGTAGTTATGGGACCCGGCTTAGGCTCAATATACTCGTCCAGGAACTTGTGGAAGTTCCGCTGGGGTTGACCAACGAAACAAAGGCCCTGCGAATCCTTCTTTTCTGCTGTTTCCAGCCCAAACAGCCGCGCAAGTTCCCTGACTTGACTCTTTTTCATTCCCGCCAGCGGGAACAATGCGTTTTTGAGGGCGCCCCCAACTGTTGCCAGGTAGTAGCTCTGGTCCTTGCTGGCATCAATTGGCCGGCAGAGCTCAGAATAAGACTTGTGGTGCCGGACTCCCGCGTAATGACCAGTGGCCAGCCACTGGAACGACGGATCGCGGGTTTGCAGGTGCCTCACGAGGCTGCCAAACTTGACTGCTCGGTTGCACGACACATCGGGGTTCGGCGTCACGCCGCGCCGGTATTGTTCGAGCATCGGCTCGAAAACATCCATCCAGTAGTCTTTTTCGAGATCCACACGGTGGCATTGGATCCCGATCTGCTCTGAGACTGCCCGGACCTGCCGCCAGTCCCCATCGGCGCACTTACTACCGGTCCAGTTGGTCATAAACACACCCCGGACTCTATCCGCGCCAAACTCGCCAGCCATCAGTGCTGCGGCAGTTGACGAGTCCACCCCAGACGACATGGCTATATATATCGTGCCTTCAGTCTGTCTCGCGACTGAGAGTCCTGTAGGAGCACTGGCACCCCTATCCACGCTCGTAGGTGCCCAACTTGGCGTCTGCACTGTGCTGCACAACCGCCGCCATATTTTTTGGCTTCGGTGGTACAGCCCAGGGCCGGAAAATTTCATGACCTCGGGTGACTTTGGCTTATCTTTAGTCATCCGGGGTCTAGGCTTCAACGACTCTGGGGCTTCCAAGGTACCCACGCTCCCACCCCTCCCTCATGATAGTGACCGAGGAAATAGAAAAACCGGTCACAGACAACTGCCAGTATCGGGTTATCGAGCTGCCGAACGGGCTCGAGGCCCTGCTGATCCACGACGCTAGTGCCGACAAGGCGTCTGCAGCTTTGGATGTCAACATAGGCAGCTTTTCGGATCCAGAAGACCTCCCTGGACTAGCGCATTTCCTGGAGCACCTGCTGTTTATGGGTACCGCCAAGTATCCATCCGAAAACGAGTACCAGCAATTCCTCAGTAACCACGCGGGGTCCTACAATGCCTATACGTCGTCAGAGAACACTAACTACTACTTCGACGTAGGACACAAGTACCTGCGAGACGCTCTCGATCGGTTTGCCCAGTTTTTTATTGCCCCGCTGTTCAATGAAAGCGCCAAGGACAGAGAGATCATGGCTGTCGACAGCGAGAATCGCAAGAATCTCAACATAGACGCTTGGCGACTGCACCAACTGAGCAAATCATTGGCAAATCCCCAGCACCCGTACCACAAGTTCAGTACAGGCAACTACGTCACTCTGGGCAAGCGACCCGAGTCGCGTGGTGTCGACGTACGCCAGCGACTTATTTCGTTCTACAAGCACCACTACTCGGCTACACTCATGAAGCTTGTGGTCCTGGGACGCGATTCTCTAGATACACTAGAAGAGTGGGTGACTGAAGACTTTTCGAACGTGCCTGGCCCCCAACGGGAGCTTCCTGTTTATCTTGAGCCACCGCTTCTTTCAAACCAGCTGGGAACGCTTGTGCAGGCCAGGCCTGTTATGGATCTAAATATTCTCGAGCTTGTGTTTCCGATACCAGATCAGCAGCAGCACTATTTGACCCAGCCGGCGCACTACTTGTCCCATCTCATTGGACACGAGAGTAAAGGCTCGCTGCTACACTATTTCAAGGAGCACACTTGGGCAAACGGCCTGTCTTGTGGAAGCACCCATGTGTCAACGGGATTTGATCACTTTGTGATCGAGGTCGAGCTCACTCAGTCCGGACTATCTCACTGGAAGGACATTGTGAGCTGCATTTTCTCGTACATTCGGATGCTCGAGAAACAAGGGCCTCAAAAGTGGGTTTTTGACGAGCTGAAATCTATGAGCAAAGCGAGCTTTCTTTATCGCCACAAGGGCAGCCCCGCGTCGACTGCGTCACAGTTGGCCCGCTCCATGCAAAGGTACGATATTCCCAGAGAACAGCTGTTGAGCTTCAAAGTGCTGAAAAAATACGATCCCACTCTGTTGACAGACTTTTTGCAGTACCTGAGTACGGACAATGTCCGCGTATGCTTGGTGAGCCAGTCGCTAGACGAGCTGGACTGCACAGAAGAGTGGTACGGCACACAGTATCGTGTGGACGACTTTAGCGAACCACTCAGAGTCGCAAATACACAGATGACTGAGGACGTGTTTCACCTGCCTGAGCATAACATTTTCGTTCCGGAAAACTTTGATGTCGCAACACCGGCTCCCCGCGAGACCTCGCTGCGCCTGCTTGCAAACGAAGCTGGCTTCAAACTGTGGCATAAAAAGGACGATGAGTTTCTGATTCCCAAAGCGCATGTGGTCGTTAAACTAACTAACCCCCGTGCGGGGAGCTCGCCACGCCACGTAGTCTTGACTGATCTCTATGCGAGGCTTGTGGGGGATGAACTTAACGACACAACATATTATGCCCAGGTTGCGGGACTGGGCTATTACGTGTCGGTAGCTCAGAGTGGCATGGAAATTGTGATGGATGGTTTCAACGATGAACTAGAGACGCTCGCGCAGGTCATTGCCCACGCAATCTTCAACTGCAATGTAGTAGAAGCGCGCTTTGCAGCGATCCGTGAACGCTTGGTACGGAGCCTCAAGAACTCACAATTCGGGATGCCCTACACTCTATTGAACTCGCACATTTTGTGTCTGCTGGCAGACCGTGCGTGGAGTGAGGATGACAAGCTTGCGGTACTGGATGGCCTGACAGCGGCGGACGTGGTCAGCTATAAGGCAGAGTTTTTGGAGCAGCTTAACATTGAAATCCTAGCTGTCGGCAATTTGAGCGCGAATGAGGCGCGCAAGTTAGGATCTACGGTCCGGCTCGAGCTGGATGCTAAACCGATCCCGCGGTTCATTGCTGGAAGCCACAGACTGCCTCCACCGTGTGCGTACAACTATGTCCATAAACTAGCCGACCCCGAGGGTACCAACTCGGCGGTAAGCTACTGCCTACAATTTGGCGAAGTGACAGACTTGCGAACACGTACTACGCTGGCAATCCTTGCCCATTACATCAAAGAGCCTGTCTTCGACCAGTTGCGTACCAAGGAACAACTCGGATACGTTGTGGGCTCGGCTAGCCGGGCCCTGCGTGCCACGATGCTGCTCAAGATCATCGTGCAGAGCGAGGAGCCCACGGAATATGTGGAGAGTCGCATCGAGCACTTGCTTGAGCGTCTCGAGGTGGATCTTGAAAACATATCTGACGCGGAATACGAGCGTAACGTTGAGGCTGTGGTAGTGCACAGCCTGGAGAGGTTCAAGAATATTCGTGAAGAAGCGACCTCGTACTGGCACGCTATTGCCAGCGGTTACTACGACTTTGACAGACACAAGAAGATGGCCGAACTGGCACCGCAGATCTCCAAGGCCGAAGTTCTTGATCTCTACCGGCGGTACGTGTCCCCGACAAGCAGGACGACAGCCAAGCTGGTGATACATCTGAAAGCTCAAAAGAAAGAGCCCGTCGCGCTCGAGGTGGCGCTAACCAGGCTGTTGGCGAGACTCTGTGAGGGCGCGGGAATTAATGTGGATGCGGCCGTGCTGAAAAAGTTCCAGAGCATGATTCAGTCGATGCCGCCCAAGACGGTGTTGGAGTCACTTTCAAGCGAGCTGCCCGGGGTGTCCAGCAAGCAAATGGCACAGCTGGTAGCAGAATTTATGGCAGAGGTTGACTCGCCGCGACCGCCGCCGCCACTTCAGGGCGACACGATAGCTAGTGCCGCCGACTTTAAGCGCCAGTTGCCGGAAGCTCCGTTAGCGTCACCTGTAGAGAACCTGGAGCGGTACGAAAAGGACGGTTATAAACTATAGGCGACTGGTGGCTCTAAACTATTAAGATAGGAGAAGGTGTACACAGCAGCCATAGGAACGATAGATAAAGTCGGTGCTAAGCAGCTCGTTTGCTCGCTGCAGAGTCTCAACGTCTTGGATTTGGTTGGGAGTTGAAAGCTGGTCCCTACTTGGTCCCCAGGGTCAGATTAGCCTTGCAAACCCTACTTGGCTGCTTGGTCGCAGTTTGGTCCCAGTCGCGTTCGAGTTGGTCCGAGCTTGATCAACACTTCGGGTCAGCTGTTCTTGGGCTTCTGTGGGGGCGATACTGCTTCGCCAAGGTCAAAGCCGTCTACAGGTTCTGCCTCCTCGTTATCGTCGTAGTACTCGGTAGTGGCGGCGGTTCCTATGTAGGGCGTTTTGGGCTCAATGATCTTTTCGTGCTGGCCGCGTGTCGAGTCATAGGCGGCAAGATCATCCTCGTCAAATTGCAGGGCCTGGGGGGCCTTTGTCTTTGGGTACTTTGTGCTGCTGGAGGACGAGCCGTCGCCCCGGCTCGCTTGCAGCTTCCGCCGGAGCTCCTCGCCCTGCGCCCCGAGCTGCGAGTTTATGTGGGTGTTGTCGCGGACATCGCTCCTTTTGAACGGCCTGGCGCCCCCCGACTTGCCAGCATCCCCATTCTGCAGGATGCCTGTCATGTTGCAGGTGTAGTCATAGGCGCGTACGAGGTGATGCTGCAACACCTCAGATGGCTGCAGCTTTTATTAACCCTATGATGGGCTAGCATGGCAAATCTGTGTGATGCTCGAGATGCTCTGTGATACTCGAGATGCTCGACAGATTCTCGGCCACTCCCTAATGCTCGACCAACACCCAAGTGAACAGTGTGGCAGAGACCTACTGCACCATCGTGTGTACTACTTGGCCGGACTCAACTCCACAGCTAGTGTTAGAATGCTTTTTCTACAGATTACGTGCCGATTGCCGACGTGCCAATTCGATTGCCGACTCTAGTATATTTTTTTCTTCTCATCGATGCTGATGCGCCCTGCGCCCATGTTGACGAGTAGAATTAGACCACCCACAATGGACAGGGTCTGGAAGTAGGCGAACCGCAAAAAGTCCCTACGCGGGTTGCTGACCGCGACCGTCCAGTAGGCGTTGGAGTACAGGTTCTGGAAAAACAGCAGGGTCACGAGCACCGAGGCAGACAGGCGAGCACGGTAGCCCACCACCACAAGCGCGCAGGCAATCACCTCCAGCACATTGACTACGGCGGCCCACAGCGTCCAGGTTCCGCGGGACAGGTGGGACAGGAATAGGAACACCAGGAGGATACGCCCAGCCAGCTGGAAGTAGCGCGCACGGTCCTTATTGTCGAGCTGGGGGAGCCCCGGGAACCCAAGGCGACGCCGGTCCTGGACAAACGTGTCGGAGATGGTGAGCAGCAGGCCGCCAGTCACGCTCAAGTTGCGCACAAAGAACTGCCATTCAAAGATAAGTCCATAGACGAAGCCCTGCGTGTTAAGCACGAGCAGCAGCGCCCCTGCCCCGTATAGCAGGAACCGCTTGGACACGACGCAGTACGAGCCGCCAATCATGGCAACAATGTTCAGCACCAGGAATGCGATGACGATGGGTAGCGGGAGGCCCCGGTTATTGCGCAGAAACCGCACTTGGTTGCTCCACTCGCTCACCAGCCGCCAGGAATCCTCGAAGAACGTCGCCACCACCAGCACGCGGCCCACCAGCGGCAGGTACGGCCGCACGGGGTGCCCGAGCTGTCCGAGGCGGTCGTCAATATCAGATGCAATGTCGCGTGCTCGCTGCAAGAACGGCGATTCCGACGGCGTAGCGCCGTACTGCGCGCCGCGCGACGCCAGGTCCGGCGGCGTCTGTTGCGCGACCGGCATTTCGTAGCGGGAGCGGCGGGAAGTCATGGCGGGCAACACTGTCGCACGGCCCTTTGGCATGTGCTGGCAGATATCACGTGCTCCTCACGTGAGCACGCCGCCGGTTATCGATTCCAGTGTTTAGACGGGGAAGCCCGAGCTGAGACGGGTATGGTAGCTGGAGACCATGTCTGGCTTGGAGACAAGTAGAATCCGGTGCTCCGATATCATCTGTGTTCCGGGAGAGCGTGGTGGAGCCTAGTGCAGACGAAAGTTAATGTTAATGTGGTGCGTGAGCTTAGGTTAATTGCGACCTGCTGTGCTAGCATATCATATGCGGCGGATGCAGAAAAGGCGCCAGATCCCCCGGCGCAATTGGGTGAATTTGTCGCGACGAAGGGCAAAATGCACTGTGACGTCAGCGCGACCTATGCGAATCGCGACCTATGCGAATACATGTACCCTGGTTTGTCCATCTAGGACTTGTGACTCCGACATCTTGTCCGTGTCGGCTTTCTCAGGGCTCCCCCACTCCCTCATAACGTAGCCTATCCTCACAATCCTCAGGCCGGTATCACGACCTCTGCCTGGCTCAAGCTGAGCTAAGCGCCACGGTTCTGGGATAGTTATTATAGTTATGGCCAGCGAGGACGTGCCGTGCCTGGTTGTGGATGCGGGCTCTGCCTGGACGCGTCTGGGCATTTCGGGTGACCTTGTGCCGCAAGTGGTGTGCCCGTCAGCGTATGCGCGCGAGTCGGGGCCCCCGATTTACGGTGAGGCCATCAACGATTTCTCGCCAGACAAAGAGATCTATACCCCAGTGATAGATGGTGTTGTGCACGACTGGGAGCCCACAGTTGGCCTGTGGCGCTACATGGCCGAGAAGCTTGGCATGGCCATCGAGGACCAGCCGCTGGTGCTGGTCGAGGAGCTGCACAACCCTGCGGCCAACCGCGCCAAAGCGCTCGAGATGGCGTTCGAGGATCTCCAGGTTCCGCTGTTCTCGCTTGCCAAGGCGCCGCTGTGTGCGTCGTTTGCTACTGCACGGACCACTGCGCTGGTGGTGTCTCTTGGCAGCGCGTCCGCGAGCGTGGTGCCGGTGCTGGACGGGACTATTGTGTCCAAGGCCGCGCAGCACACGCGGTTTGCCGGCGAGTTCATCACAGCCCACGTTCTGGCCCAACTGGCGTCGCGAAATATCAAGGCAGTCCCTTCGTACCAGATTGCCCGCCGTCAGCACAACCTCGAGCCCGGCGAGCCCTACGCGGGGCGCGTGGGCGCCGCGGGGACCGACAGCTTCCATAGCTACCAGGTCGCACGTTTGATTGACCAATTCAAACAGAACGTCCTGCAGGTGGCTCCCACATCGTCACTGGCTGGCCGGGGCGGCGTGCGCGCGTTTGAGTTCCCCTCGGGATTCAACGTGCTGTTTGGCGAAGAGCGATACGCCATGGCGGAGCCACTGTTCAAACCCTCCAGCATGCCGCTACCTGGGATCGCTGTGCCCGACAGCAGCCTCGGTGTGAGCGAGCTGATCTATCAAGCCCTGAGCAAGATCGAGGGGCCCTCAGAGATGGTCATCACGTTGATCTCCAACATTGTGCTGTGTGGCGGCACTGCTCAGATGGCCGGCGTGGCACGCCGGATAGAAAACGATCTGCTGCAGATGCTGCCAAATTACACACCGCGGTTCTGCCCGCTCCCGCGTCCCACAGACAAGTCGGACCTTGTGTGGGCCGGTGCGGGTGTGCTGGGGTCTCTAGACACCCCAGACCGGTCAAAAATCACTCGCGGGGAATTCCTCGAGGTGGGCGCAGAAGACCTGGTGGAAAAGCGTCTAAAGTAGCTCAGCCAGACGCTAGAAGCTAGGACTGCCTGTAATAATTAATAAATATTATACATACTGTGTGTGCGGAGGTGTCAGTGGATAGGGAGTGCAAGCATCTGCTCTTTGATTTGCGCCAGCGCCGAATCAAGCTGGTCCTCCACTTGATGCAGTTGGCCCTGGTCGGTGTCCAGCATAACGCGCTTCTCTGCGTTCTGCTTCTCAAGGCTGCGTAGCGCGGCCTCGAGGCTTGCAGTACTTGCCTCAAGCTCGCGCAGTTTGCGTTGCGTTGTCTCCTCAGATGCAGCCAGCTCCTTGGTCTGCTCGCTGCGCCTGGTCTCTAGCTCAGTAGTCTCCGCAACTACGGCGTCGATACTGGCCTGCAGCTTCGAAATCTCGTTCTTGCGAATACGCTCAAGCTCGCGCTGCTCATCTTCCGAGTCTTTCAGTCGCGCCAGATCGTCCCGTCTGCGTGCCAGTGTTCCGGTAAGCTCGTCTTGGTTTCGTTTCAGCCGTTGAAGTTCCTCGATCTCGTGCAATAGCACCGGCATCCGGTCCATGACTCTGGCAATTGTTTCCATGCCGACCTTGAGTTTGTCCGCGCGGTCACTGGTAGCCCTTCGTTGGTCGTGAGCCGTGTCCACATCCTGTTGCAGTGCAGCATTGGCGTCCTCCAGGGACTGCCGCAACGTGCCTTGCCGTGCACCTAGGGGTCCCGAATCAGGGAGCAGGGGCGCGACCGAGTCGAGGAATGCTTTTGAGCGGGCCACCGAGCGCCGCAACTCCTCGATTCGTTGCCGCGTCTCGCGGTTGCTCTCTTTTATTTGCTTGGCCTCACGCGAGAGAGCCGCGCTGACATCGTACTGCTCCCGCACTGTTTTAGCCTGGGCTGCAGACCACTCAGACCGGGCCACATACTGTGCGCGGTCCTGTTCGAGCCGCCCGTCGCGGGCAATCCAGTCAGTCTCCAATCGGGCTCGCTTGTCCTGGTGCGCGTTCACAGCAGCCAGCGCCGCGCGGCTCCTCGACACCAGCGTGTCGGCAGATGCCAGGGTCGCCTGGCGATGCTCCAAGAAAGCCCCGAGAGTGGCGAGCTGCTCGGTCAGTCGCGACGGAGTGGGCCTGTTCAAGTCGTCCAGACAAAACCTAGTATAGTCGGACGCGGCCAGGATCTTTCGCAGCCATCGAAAGAGCAGCAGCTCCTGGTGGATTGATGAGGAAGCGGCCTCGAGCTGCCGCGCCGCCGTCGCGTCGACCTCACTCTGAATGGCCATGAATAGCTGCTTGACAAAGTGCGGTGTGGGGAAGTTCACATCATTGAGCGAGATATCTTTTTTGTCTGCCACCTCTGCCACGAGAGCGTGCATCGCGAGCTGTCAGGTTTCAAGAACGCGACGGCTAGTCCAGCAGTTCAGTGGTAATCAGGTGGTTGAAGAATATTTCTACACGGTCTAGCGACCTGGTTGACAGTATTATAGGCGCCAAGAAGCGCACGACTCGACGCGCAGTAGGCAATATCTGACATAACTGGCTCAAGTAGTGCGCGCTTAGCTCCGGCCAACCACCTTATCTCTGGATATTTACAGCAATAGCTTTTGCTATACGATATTCACGCAAAGCACGCGCCTGTTGCCAATTTATCTTTGGCTTCGACGACTTCCACGCCTAATCCTGAAGTGGATGAAAGAAGGACCTGGCCGATGAAATGCTAGCTGGTCCGACGAATTCCTGAGGTATTTGAGTTTTGCAGCAAATTCTTAAAGGTCCTCAATTGATGCTTAACATGGTCGCCAAACGTGCGGTGCTGAGCTTCACGATTCGCTGTAGATGAGGTGAGCACAGTGCTTTTGGTTTCCTACAAACCCGCACCTTCGCCCGCAGATTCACAGGCTTTCAGTGTACATAATAGAGGAGCCCAAATGGGTGGGAACGGTGATAACGTGTTAGATAGTGTGCTAAATTACGAGAACGAGTGCTACGAGGCAGGCTTCTCCGAGGGACAAGGCCAGGGTAAGACGCAGGGTCTACTGGAGGGCCGCGAGTATGGGATCCAAACGGCATTCGAGCGATTTTTTAGCGCTGGTGTGCTCCAGGGCCGTGTAGACGTGTGGCAAAGGAGCGACCTTGGTGACAAGAATCAGAAGAACCTTGCACGATTGCAGTCTTATCTCGAGATCGGCGACCTGAGCAACGACCCAGCAGCTGTCGCAACAAATGATCTGGCCCTCAAGCGCGCCAAAGCGGCCGCTCGCATACTCGCAGCGAGTCGGAACGAGCGCCTGGTGCTGTATGAGAGCACGAGAGGGTTTCAAAAGACGGACGCTATAGAAGACTTGTGATCTCGGAATGGAAGAGGTCCCACGGGGCCCGTAAGCGTTCTGTGCCAAGTGCCCTCCGCACTTCATTTTTTGTAACCCGATAAAGTCTTGGTGGCTTTGGAACCCGACCTGAACGGCAGTCTTATCGCCTTAATGACTGCAGGAATGTGTTTGATATCCTCAACAATAATTCCTAAATGAATTGCTGAGCATGGGCTACAAACGGCCAGCAACAACGCAAAAGGTCAAAAGCCTAGCATCAGCAGAGACAATGAAGGCTAGGCAAGGACAAGCGTATGATGTTCTTTGGTACGCCTTCAACCATCCGAAGCGCACAGCTAGCAGATCGCTCACTGAGATATCGTTGAGCCAATGGCGCCTTTAAATTTACCAATTTGGTACCGCCCCATCATCGAGTTTTTTGGGTCTACCATGTAGTGGTGTGGTTCCTACAACCCAGCACGACATAGCCTGTGATCTGGCTCTGCCGTCAGACTGGATACTAGCAGGGGTGTGGCAGCTCATTTATATTTATTGTAACTGTAATTTAAAGATCAAACCGTGGTGAGATTTTTGAAAACATCGCTCTTGACCTTCTAAAATGTATTACTTGGGGACTGGGGACGATGGTCAATGGGCATAGTACCACATACGAGGTGCTCTCGCTCTGTTGCTACCACTGAAATCGTTTTCGAACAGGTATGGCTGTTTTTAGTATCATTTCCAGTGTGGTAACTATACTCCGCAACTCTGCACCATCTTTGGACCTGTCACATGTGGACAGTGTGTTATGCAAGCAACGACGTTTTGGGGTACCACGCGACAAATCCTGTTTTCATCTGCCATCACCCGCACGGAAAAAAAATATGAAATCTCACACAGCAAAAACGTTCACGCGTTCAAATTATTCGCCATTCAGCCGCCATCCCCCTGAGATGTTGAGATTCCATCGGTCTCGACGGGCGTCCAAATAGGCAAGTGGACCACGCCAAATACGGTAGGTGCTCCCTGCGGGCGGCGATTATAAAAATGATTGCTCTCAGCCAA
>JAJMGW010000086.1:0-13389 GCA_030582755.1 Wickerhamiella galacta | reverse complement strand
CACCCTTGCTCTTAACCGAGCCTTAATGCAACCAAACAATAAGGTGCCTGCAAACGGCTGGACAATGGCACCCTACACTTTCTTCGGTATTTGTTTCATTGGTATGTTTTTCTACCAATGGCTTCCAACCTATTTGCTTCCCTTTTTAAGTGTTTTCAACTGGATGACCTGGATTGCGCCCAACAACTTCAGTCTTGCTGCTATTACGGGCAGTGCGGACGGGCTAGGTGTGAACCCACTCTCAACCCTTGATTGGTCGGTTATAGACACCTCAGCACCTCTGGTAACCCCATTTTTCTCTATGGTCAACCTCTTCGCTGGAGCCATGATCGCTGGCTGTGTGCTCATCCCGGCAGTGTACTATTCTAACATGTACTACACCGCTTACCTCCCTATTAACACATCAAGACTCTATACGAACACAGGTGAGCCATACGAGGTCCAAAAAATCTTGACTGATAACCTGTTTGATGCTGAAAAGTATCAAAAGTATTCTCCTCCCTATTACACAGCTGCAAATCTTGTGTTATATGGCTCTTTTTTCGCAGGATACACATGTATTTTTGTCAGATGTTTGCTTTATGACTGGAGAATTATGTATGAGGGTTACAAAGAGCTGGTCTTGGCATGTATTGGCCGTGGAAAAGGAATTTCGGGGTTCAACGACCAGCATTCACGAATAATGCAAAGGTACAAGGAGGCACCCATGTGGTGGTACCTGGTGGTCCTCTTATGCGCACTAGCTCTAGGTATTGCTCTCGTCAAAACGTACCCGCTGGACACCCCAGTGTGGGGTATCTTTTTCGCAATTGGTCTCAGTATCGTGTTCCTGGTCCCGATTGGGCAGCTGTATGCCCAGACCAACCAGATGTTCACTATCAATGTACTCACCGAATTAATTGCTGGCTATGCGCTCCCTGGTCGCGGCACCGCTATGATGACCATCAAGGCCTTCGGGGTTAACACCAATATGCAAGCCATGTACTTCATGTCCGACCTTAAACTAGGTCACTATACGAAAGTACCCCCTCGGGCAACCTTCAGATGTCAAATTATTGCCACGCTGATCTCCTCAATCGTAATGATTGGCGTGGTAGATTGGCAAATGGGTAAGTACCCTGATCTTTGCCAGCCTTCTCAGGCAAAGACCACGAAGTTCACATGCCCCGACCAAACCGTTTACTTTTCGTCTTCGGTTATTTGGGGTGTTATTGGCCCCAAGCGCATTTTTGACTCTCAGTACCCAGTGCTAAAGTATTGTTTCCTCATTGGCGCCCTCATACCTATTCCATTCTGGGCCTTTGATGTTTACTGGTCGAAAGTTAGTAACACCCTGGGAAGCACGATTGAAAATGCTCGCGATCGTAATCTGAGCCCACTTCAAACGACCTGGTACCGTTTCTTGTCAGCACTATGTCGGAGTCTCAACAAGCTTCATGATTGGAACAAGTTTTTGGACCTCAATATCATGATTATGGGTGTCCTCAACTTCTTTGCGCCGTACAACCTGAGCTACATTTGGGTAGGATTCTACGTGAATGTGATCTTCATGAAATGGATCCGCACCAGATATCTTGCGTGGTTCGAAAAATACTTGTACGTGATGTCTGCGGCATTCAGTGCGGGAATGGCCCTCGCTACCCTTATTATTTTCTTCGCTCTCCAGTACAAAGGCATCGAGCTCAATTGGTGGGGCAGTCTCGTATCCTTCAACGGATTGGATGGTTCAGCAGCTGCCCTAAAAACCCTGGCTCCGGGAGAGGTCTTTGGACCGAAACCGGGTCGCTACCACGTTTAATAAAGTTAAAGTTTAGCTGCAATGCTCCACTATCAAATATTTAGTTAAGTTAAGTCAAAATATGACGTACAGGCGGTGCCGTAAACGTAAGGAATCAAGTACCCTTCGTATCTAGGCCGAGTCAAGGGTAAGGGCTGCCTTGTAGGTAATAGCACAAAACCGGATCCACACGGACTTGACTGCACTGCCATCGAGAGTAACGCCAACTATGGCCTTTGCAGATTACTTCTCTGTGCAGGTATTTTTCCTGGTGTTCCGTGAAACCCTGGAGACGGCCGTCATCGTGAGTGTTCTTCTCACGTTCCTCAGACGGTCATTCGGGAATGCGAACGTTCTAGACGCGAAAAATGCGAAACTCTACAACTCTCTATTCTGGCAGGTTTGGGCTGGAGCTGGTCTCGGTCTCCTAGTTTGTGTGATCGTGGGGGCCGCCTTTATGGCGGCGTTTTACTACCTGGGCACTAATATTTGGAGTAAGACCGAGAAGCTGTGGGAGGCTTTTTTTTGCGTGCTTGCTTCAATTCTTATCACTTTTATGGGAGTCAAGATGCTCAGAATCAACAAGCTGAAAACTAAGTGGCGCATTAAGCTTGCTCAGGCCATTGTCGATAGCCAGGATACTCAAATCCAGCTCGCTGATGGTACCATCAAGCGCAACAAAAAATGGCTCCATCTTTTCTCGAATAGCAGCTCGTTAGCATTACTCCCTTTTGTCACAACGATGCGTGAGGGTCTCGAGGCAGTGGCATTTCTAGGAGGTCTTGGTGTGAGCCAGCCCGGCACTTCGTTTCCCTTGGCTGTAGTTGCCGCAATTGCTCTGGGCGCAATCATTGGTGTAGCAATGTACCAGTACGGAACACATACATCAATCCGAGTTTTCCTCATCGCGTCGACATGCTTCTTGTACCTAGTGGCCGCGGGGCTTATGTCTCGTGGGGTGTGGTTCTACGAGATGCACCAGTTTATTCGCCGCGTCGGCCAGGACGTCTCAGAGTCCGGCTCTGGGCCTGGTTCTTACAACGTGCGGAATACGGTCTGGCATGTCAATTGCTGTAACCCAGAGACAGACGGTTTCTGGATGGTCTTCAATGGCCTTCTCGGCTGGCAAAATTCTGCCACTTACGGTTCCCTGATCAGCTACAACCTGTACTGGATATTTATTATGTTTATGATTGTACATCTGCACCGCAAAGAGAAGGCTGGTCTCAATAAAATCAATGACCAAGAGGACGTGCACCTTATCGACGAAGCAACAAACGCAATTCGGGGATCAAGAACTGCCGAGGACCGCGAAGCGTCCATAGACAGCACCACGCCCCTCTACGCCGGCTAATCATGCATAGGTCGTAGCTTTATTACAGCAGGTCTTGGCGAAAACAAGATCCGACGCCCTGATAGCGTCTTGATTATAACACAAAAATGATGCAAAATTATTAGCGAAATATAGCACATGTAAAGCTACTGTTGTTCAGCTTGCGGTTGGTGTCTGTGAACACTATGCCTCGAACACAATGTCCGCATAAAGGCAAGTAATTAGCTCATCGTCCTTAGTGTAAGCGCGAGCCGTCACAAAGTACTCACCGGGTGGTACGGAGCCTGGGACTTCAAAAGATCTGGTCAGCGAAAGCGCTCCTTTCTCGACTGGACATTCGAGGTCAGCTTCCGGAAGCACCTCACACAAATCGTAACGTTTGTTAATCAACTGGATAAATCCATACTGAACGAGCACGTCGACATACGACCCCTCGTCAATGGTAACGTCTAAGACTCCGTCCGCCGCTACTGTCAGGTTAGCACCAGGCTCCGGCGGGTTTGGGTCAATGACGACCTGGGTGATGTGCAGTAGCTGTTCCTCCTCGCTGTCGCACAATGCAATTGGGCTGTCACCGGGTATTTCCTGGTCGTCGCAAGGCGCTAATCGACTCTCATCTTTAAGCTCGAATGCACCACCCTTAACGTAGCTCATCACCACGTCGCCGAACCGGCTGAGAGGGTCGCTTTCCCAGTTGATACTGAAAAGTGCAAAAGCCTGTGTACTCAGAGACATGGCCAGCACCAGTTGTGCTAGGCGGTTCATGTTATCGTGGAGGCGTCGAACAGTCGAACAACGGCCCGCAAGTGCTAAGATCTGCCGGGTAAATGCAAGATAGGCTGCGGTTGCATGTTTGCACAGCATCGTCGACCGCAGGTACAGGGGTGAAAAGATAACATGCGGACTTCCAATCAGCAATAAGTTACCTACCGAACTTTATATGTGCCGCCAGAAGAACGCTTGGGTGGTATGGGCCTTGCGCGTGCAAAATCCGCAGTACTGTATAAGCAGTTCAGGAGAGCTTTCACCATTCGAGTAGTATTTTCTTTTTGAAGTTTTGTGTTACGCTAAACATTTTATGTTGCTTATAGAGGTTCCAGGGGCCAATATCTGCAACTTTCTCGGCAAGGCGCACCTAACGATATTCTACTTATTGCTCGTTTTCAGTATTTTAAACTCCGTACAGTCTGCGTTCGTTCTAACTTTTAGATGAAGCAGCATAATACCCTTTGGTCATTTAAGGGCCGCGTTTCCTCCTCTTCGTAGCTTTACGATGAAATTCTTGTACTTGATATCGCTGGTAATCTTTTTGCGTACCTGTGACTGCGTTGAAGGGGTGGTCCCACTAAGGATCAACAGAGTGGCCGCGAATCCCCACAGTAATGAAAAAAGGGCATCTGGAGGCACCGTGTCCGACCCTGCGGCCAACAAACGCTACTTCTACAGCAGCAACGTAGACATCGGGACACCAGCACAGAGGCTCCAGTTGTTGTTGGATACTGGCTCATCAGATACGTGGGTGTTTGGGCCGTCTACACATGCTAGCAGAAACAACGGCGGTGGAACCAGTCTTTTTGACTCTACCAAGTCAAAGACGTACAAATCAAACAATTCTGACTGGCAGATCGACTATGGAATTGGCCATGCTTCTGGTACTTGGGGCCACGACAAATTCTCGATCGCCGGCGCCCACCTAAGCTCACTTTCTATAGGTGTGGCTAACTCTGTTGACCAAATAAACCAGGGTATTGTGGGCATCGGCAGGAAGCAGGCAGAGATAACGACTAAGAAAGGCTACACGTATGACAACCTGCCCTATCGGATGAAGGCAGAGGGTCTGATCAAGACTGCGGCGTACTCAATGTTTCTGGATGATCTCAACTCCCGGCAGGGAACCATCCTTTTTGGTGGTGTCGATCACTCGCGCTATAGCGGCGCACTTGTATCGAGACCAATCGCGCACCCCAAACACCTGGGTATCACTATAACAGCTATGCATGCAGATGGCAGAGCTACTGACAATGCGATCACCAAGCCCCAAGTAGCAGTCTTGGATTCTGGCACTTCACTGAGTTACGTGCCGCAGGACGTTCTCATTAATCTTCATACCGCACTCAATGCAAACCCATCTTTCACTATTGGTCAAAAGTACTACTGTGATTGCAACATTACCGAGCATCTTGTTCTCGAATTTGGGCCGGCAAAAGTCAGTATTCCAGCTTACGAGTTTCTGTGGCCGATTGAAGAGCTTGTGTCTCCATCAACTGCCCAATTTGCCTTTCCCGAGAACAGCTGCTACGTTGGCATCGAGCCTGCATCCTCCGACCAAAACTTTATTCTTCTCGGCGACAACATGTTGCGAAGCATGTACGTGGTGTACGACCTCGAGCATAACCAGATCGCAGTTGCCCAGGGCAAATCAAGCTCTGCGCAGCCGCAAGTACAGGCTATCACGGGGAGTAAAATCCCCGGCGCTCGTTAGCACCGGCAAGTTCGCATAGTTTTACGTAGTAGATTGCTTTTAAACCCAGTGTCACACAGGGTCCAAAGTAGCACAATTATGTACATCCATTTGATTTCTCAAGCACGCGGCGAGGCTGTCGGCTCAGTAAAGCTGCCCTCCGCACCCGGCGCAAGAACAGAGTTTGTTGAGTCAGGCAGCTGCATGCCCTTCTTCATTTCAATGAGCTGCTGCTCTTGCAAAATGCAAAGAGATAGCGGAATACCCAGGAGGAGTGTGCTGGAAACGATGGCCCACAGGGATTTGCCACCAACAGAAAAGGTACTCTGGATCACGCTGGTGAGAGCGCCGAAAGTGCCCGAGATCTTCGAACGGTAGTTAGGGGGCACGACATCTTTCAAAGCAATAATCCGTTCAGTAAAAGTCTCGTTCACATCGAACTCGTCATCTTCCTCAACGAACTCCTCCTCCTCACTGAACTCTTCGTAGAAGTTTTTGTCGTCAGTCGACAGCGGCACGGCCACGTCGTCGGCAACCAGCTCTACTTTGACCATGAGCCTAAAACTTTCAGACACTCTGACAAAGCAGTAGCTTTGAGTTCCGTCTCGCCTCACGTGATATCATGTGCATCTAGCGCCTTTTGTGATAGCAGGGCCGCGAAGCTGGTAAATTATCGATTGAAGTTAAATTATGTAGTGCATACCATGATAAATAAACATAGGTATTGCTCCTTGCTCTGAACGTGCAGATAAGAGATTAGCGTGGATCACAAAGGGAATAGGATGTGGTCAGTATGTCCTCTGGAACACCAGGGCAGTATCTTTAGCATCTAGTGTGTCATTCTCAACACGCATCTCTGTTTTGCCATAAACAGTTACCGTTTTCCGGATCGCATCTGTTGGGTCGATGAAGAGAGCATCGACTTTGTGGGCCGTGAAGATGTCACAGTATTCTGCCATTAACTCATCACTTAAGAAAGCAGACATGTCACCGGCTGCTGCGACAATTATCCAAGGTATCTTACTACGGTTTGTAGCCAGAAGGTCGCGCACGAGCCAACTCATCTGCTCATCAGGGTCCGCCGGCCTACTATCAAGCATGACCACGTGAAGGCTTCCATAGTTAAAAGAGAAATTAGGAGCGGACCCCGGAGGGACCATTGACCAGAACTCTCCGACCGACTCCATCTGGCCCTCGTCTTCGTGAGCCGGCGTAACTTCATATGGGACGGTCCCCGCAATTTCCTCAATAGCATTGTATATCTGCCCGGTTTCTGGTATTTTTGCTGGCACCCCAAGATGTACGATAAACGCCATACTGGACAAGTCAGACTTGACAGCTTCAAGTGCAAGCAACAGGTTGTCGGAAGAAGAAGCCGATGCAGCGCTAGAACTGTCCAATACGGCGAACGAAAAAACATCTGTCGGTCTAGCGGGCTCCAAATTCGTGTCCACTAGCAGCCTGTCTATTTGCGACGGTCCTGTCAGTTTCTGCACATACGCAGCGTGTGTAGACTCGTCAGAGTTCCACATGAGACGGAAATCAGCATCCACATCAGCTACAACTGGGTTTTGGGGTAGAATTGCTACACGTGGTCTTTCAAGTGATGTTAAAACTGGGGCGCTGGTGGCAATGGAAGCCAGAAGTGCCAGTGCTGCAAGCATTAAAGATTTCAAATTGGCGTTCCTGCGTCGCTTTGCTGCTGCTTAGCACTCTATCCGTACGTGATCGTTGTAGGAACAAAAGATAGAGTTGTAAAACGTGCTGCCGTGTAATGCAGCATTATACTCAGTTAGTGCATATTCACCAAGGCGTGGGCATGCACGCGTTTCTAACTGGTTCATGATGCTGACTCAGAGTTTGACGTCCTGATGCCGTGACTCAGTCGCGGCTGCAGAATTGGAGGCATCCACGGTCGGCTCTGGAGGTGTCTGCAGCCCGCCGCCACCCTTGTCGCACACTTCCTCAGAACGTACCCCATAATTGGTGCGCAGCCCGCCCAATAAGGACGAGTGGTTTGCAAACGGCCCATACTTGTGGACCACGTGCTGCATCTGATGATGTAATCGATTTACTCCTGCCCGCAGGAACGCTATATCCTCGGTGAGGCGAATATTCTCCCGGGTGAGCATCATCGTTTGCTTAGCAGAACTATCTGCTGAGCTAGCAGTGTGGTCTAGGTCGCGCCGCATCTTTTCGTATTCAAATAGCAACTGTAGGTCGAGCTGAGCAAAATCCCGGCGCACTTGGCGCCGGGTAGATGATAATTGGTCTCTGAGGGTAGCATTTTGAAGTTCCAAAGTTTTGATTCTCTCATCTTGCCCCCGTAAAACAGGGGCAACACGTGCTAGGATGCAGTTTTCGATATGCAGGCCAAGCTCGCTAGTATCTGGTTGCAGTGTCGACCATTCGCATCCGTAGTCTTTTCCCGGACAGCGCTGAAAATTCTTCGAGCAGGCCGTAGTGTGTGCTGCACTTTCTGCCGCAGGAAAGCTGATGCCGCAATGTTCGCAAGACCATGAGGACTTGGCACATTCGGAGGCAAGATGTTGTGCCACTTCTGACGCGGGCATCACAGCGCCACACAGTCGCGCGCACGGCAACACTCCGTGGGGACATAATTCCTTTTCCAACCAATGTCGCCGCGATTTTTTTTTGCATGTGCCAATGCAGCTAGTGACTACGTAGGGACAGTGCAGACCCAGGTGAGTTTCCAAAAGCCACCGCTTGTCCTTGAACTGGCAGCCCTCATTGGAGTTGGGGCAAGACACAACCAGGTCGTTCACCATAGCATTGACAATAAACGGTGCTGCCCTTATTTCGCTGGGCTCAATCACCTCACGGTCAATTGGGCACCGAAAAGGCCTTTCTGGTGCGTCTGCAACCCGGACTTCCTGCGCCGACGTTAAGCATTGCAGGCAAAAGGTATGTCCACATGGCGTTGTTTGTGGGTCTACAAGTGCTGTCTGGCAAACTGGGCATGTCAATTGCTCATCCAGTTTGTCGTATTCGAGAGACCACCAGTCCACAGCGCGGGGGTCAGGAATTTCGGGCCCTGGCTCCCTATCAAGCATCTCTGAATCATTACAGGTGACTGTGTCCTCACGTAGCTCCGATACACTATCTTCAAGTCCAACATCGTCTCCGCCATGGTTGTCCACAGGAGCAGCCTCTGGCGAAACGCTTGACACAATCTCAGATGAACAAGACTCAGCGATCTGGTCGACCGACGCAGGCCTATTTACCACCGCGCGAGCTGACCTATTGCGTTGTTGGTATATGACTGTGGCCGTAGCGCCGCGATTTGCTACATGCAGTCCCTGTAAATTCATATGCCCTGTGGCACCGACGCTATGTGCCGGCTCTTGCACCGGGTTCCCCATTGCCGTCTCGCTATAGTTACCAGCTTGGATTGGTGTCGTGTCATGTCGCTCCTCTCCTGGCTCAAAATGTTCCCTGCGACGCTGCCCCATGTAGAAACTGAGGAAACTGAGGGAAACTGTGAGGGATGCTGTGAGGGATACTGTGAGGGAATTGTTGGTACAATTTCCCGTATACTGATGACCAAAGCTTATGCCATGATGGGCCCAGCCCCACCCAACGTGGGGACATGTATCTTGAATTACAGATGTTGGGTTAGCAGTGGGCATAGTTGGATACAACAGCAGCCGGTAACTTGAGGGATAAAATAGACGGATACTAACGCAAAGTATGATAGATGGCACCAAAGACAAACGACGGCCCATAACGCAAGGTCAAACACCATGAAGCATCGTGTGTTGGCCTGTTTAGAATCAGGCGTTACAGCGACACTACAAAGGCTATATTAGCCTTGGTTCTCCCCTTCATCAAAATCGGGCATAATCTAGCCAAAGCAGGTCATTTTAACTTAGTCATTGCGCCTCAGTTTTAGGCTAGCTAAAACTTTTAGCTATGGTGTCTCCCGAGCGGCTGCAGCTCCAATTCGAACAGCTCGAGGATATGGTCAAGGAGCAAAGTCGGTTGTTTCTGTTGGACCTCGAGCCTAGCGACCAGGAGCGCACAGACCTTTTACTGCTCCTGAGTAACGTCAAGAATGGCATTGAGCGACTGGCCCAGGACAAACAGATTAAAACTGTTATTGACAGCTACAATAGCCTGCTTCCTGAGTTGGATGAACTCGATATAGACACTAGTCAATACCGACTGGCACATGAACCCTCACCTGTTTTGAAAGATGCAGACCAGTCAGCGGAGGAATCGCCATCCTCGAGCCTTAGAAAGTCTGTTCGATTCAGTGACACTAACGAAGAGTACGAACCAGAGCGGTATACAGACCATCCTGAGAACTCACAGAGCTCGATCCAAATCTACGGTGACAATGAGCAGCAGTTGCTTGACCAAGATCTCCGCTTAGGGGAGCTTGCAAATAGCGTTCGCAATCAGCACCATATCGGCACACAGATTGACTCTGAGCTCACAGACCACCTCAGTATTCTAGGTGACGTGGAATCCCAGACAAATCGTAGTCAATCTAGGCTCGACACCGCTCGCCATCGCGTAGACTATTTCAACAAAAAGGCGCGAGAGGGTGGCTCTTGTGTCATCATTATGTCCTTGGTCCTCATTTTATTTATTCTGTTAATTCTTCTTTGAATTCTTTAGTACAAAAGCAGCATGTTAGGGGTATCAGGGTGAAAGCTGCCCGATAATACCCAATCACTTGGTCCAACGTCCTGAAATCAGCAGGTACATGTAATCAATTTTTATTAAAAAGTGATAATCATGAGTCTAAGCAGCCGTCTTGAGCTAGGCAATTGATTGCAACGTCTCATCCAGCTGTTTGGGGTCATAACGAATATATTTGTCGACATTCTTGGTAAAATCCCCACCAGAATGTTTGTCATAGAATCGTTTATACAGCGGTCTGATCAGTTTGGAAATCTCATGAGCAATCCTCTTTCGAAGAACTGCGTCTGTCACGTTGTATTTCCTCTGATTCTCGATTAACAGGTCGAACTGATTGTTGAACTGCCTGAATCGGTCTTTAATGGCCTCCCTGTCCTTGTTACTCAATTTGGCACCAGGTTTAGAAGCCGTTATTGTCTGATCGAGAAGCTGTTGACTGAGCTGCTCCCAGTCGGCTAAAAACAGTTTGAACGCCTGTTTCGTATTTTTATCGAGCCGTTCTTGTACAAGACTGCCCATAACTGCACCCAAATGATTCAGCTCAAGGTAATGCTCAACAGTTGCCAGGTTAAAAAGTAGGAAAATTCCTTGCTGAGTTGGCCGGAAGCCAGCACCTCGCGCAACTAGGACCAGTTGAGCATAGAGGCTCTCAAGAGAGTCTGCAAAATAGATTTCTTCTGGAGCAGCAGTTTCAGGCACCTGAACTTTACTGACCCATTCAGGGGGCGGTGACGGCAGGTAGGCCCTCACAGGAAACTGCTGAAGACATAGTGACACACCCTTATGATGCCTCGACAGTCCACGAATCGATGACAAGGTTTTGACCGTACTTCCAGTTACGGAAGTTTCAGATTCGACCCTTCCTTGCTTGGTGACTTGCTCAATTTGCAAATAAATGCTCTTCAGCTTGGCCAGACCTTCCTGTGCCAACGTCGTCAACTCGGTTACGCTTGACCCAAGTAGACTAGCAGACTCTATGCTGTCAAAGACTGCCAGTCCGTCACCCTGATCACTTGAACTGGCAAGGCTTTGCGATACCCTTTCCTGCTGCCCTTTCACGGAGGCATGAACGACTGCCGTGAATGCGCCTATCCTCTCGTTGTTATCACCAAACAAAGCACGTATGCTGGACTCCAGGTTGCCCGAGACATTGCGGACATGGTCAGCATAGACTTTAATGACTTCGCTATTCAGTTCGGTAGTAGGAATTCGGAGGGCGTGGCCAATATATTCCGCATACGCTGCATTCAGGACTGCATCGGCTTCGTCGCTCATGCCGGCCCGATCATAAACATCCACCACTCCTCTCACTGCAGAAAGTTTAGCCGGGTCGGTTTTGAGCGGCTCCCCTTTTCCAGCAAGATATTCTTGAAGGTTAGGTGGAGGGTACGCACGATTTAGCATAACAATCAGATACTTACTCAAAGCACCATAGCTGTCCTGTAGTAAAGCTCGCGCCTTGGTCGAAATGCCTGTAAACTTTCGGAATTCGGAATTGTTGAATGCCGTGAGAGCTCGCTCCAGGTCTGTTTGAGCATTCTCAAATTCTGAAAGGCCCGCCTGCGGGCCTTGCTGCAAACGCGCGCCAGCGTTCCCAATTGCAGTACTATATTTCTTAAGCTCTTCCAGCGAATCTAGCACCAAACTCACATTCTTCTCGTACTGCTCAAACCCGCGGCTGTGCTGAGCGACAGGCGCTAGGGACTTGCGAGCGCGAGCTGTACGCGTACTAATGCGACGAACGCTTTTTGCCATATTCTCTGCGAGCGCATCTACACGTGCCACCGTTTCCTCCAATACGTGCGTATCCATATTGTATGAGCCGCCCGTCGATATCATAACACCATGATATATAAGCAATCCCTTCAAGGACAGCGCGACGTGGAGTAGTAAAATAAAGATAATCGCTCTGTGTTTCAGATTTGGGTTGCCGATATCAACCGTGGCTATTGTTGCAAAATACCAAGGCCTAGTTACTTCAAGAAGAGGTTATATACAGTGTACACTGCGCGGCCAATTGCCAGTAAATAGCCATTCAATTTTTCGCAAGCGAGATAGCAGTTACAAAATAAATTATATCGAATGTCTTGGTGATACACATCGCAGCCCCAATCATAGCCACGTGTCTGATTTTCTGGTGGGAGGCCCTCGCTCACTTAATTATTAAGCTTTTTAGAGTACCTATCCGGTGTTTTAAACCCGTGTTAACCAACTACAGGACCATCATCTCTAGCACCACGACCGGCGTCGATACACCCGTATCCTTTGCCGCTAATACAGTCAGTCCTTGAATGGCCAGAGAATAAAAATAACTGAAGCTGCGGCGAACACATAGAATTACCATACTGCTATCCAGTAAAAAAAACCAGCGACTATGCCACTACCTCCATAGTTTTTTTTTTTACTTATACAGTGAAGCGGACAATGTCCTTTGTTCTGGAACTAAGCCGTAAGGTATATATACACAAGCAATGCATTTCGAAAATAGAGGTAATAATACAGTATTCACTAATTCCTAGCAGACGCCCATCAGCTAATAATTAGTATGCTACAAGTCGGACAACAGGGTTGATCTCGGTTAATCTTAACGGGTCACTCTTAATGGTGTAATTCATTGGCAATTCACTAATTGCTAGCTGACACCCGTCAACTAATAACTGGTGTGCTATGAATCAATTGCAGTAAGTACACTTTATTGCCATGACTGGGCATTTATTGTAAGTGGTGGAGGTGGCCTTATTGTTACGATCTACTTATTGCTGGCTGACTCCCGTCTAATAAAGTAATTACTGTGCTACGTACTAGTCGGCAGTCTTATCTCGGTTGATCTTACGGAGTAATCTATTACAGCAATTCACTAATTGCTAGTTGACGCCCGTCAACTAATAACTAGTGTGCTATGCACAAATCGGACAACTCAGGTTTAATCTCAGTGGATCGTAACAACAAGGCTACTCTACCACTTACAATACCCGGTCATACATATAAGTCGTCTGCAAAGGATTTATCCCCGCACATAATAACATTGCTATCCGCCGGCAAACAAGCACTCCTTTCCGAGCACCTGCCATGGCCGGCCTAGTATGGTTCAGCGGCAACAAGGCCTTATTCTTACTCAACTAAAACATGCGAGGCAAAGTATCTCCGCTT
>JAJMGW010000085.1:0-13878 GCA_030582755.1 Wickerhamiella galacta | reverse complement strand
GGTTATGGCAATTAGGAGCTCGCCCGTGCGAACCATGCCTCCGATGGATAGTCGCGAGTGCTGACCCCAGCGCACAGAGTGAAGGAGGCTTATTGTCAAGCGAGCATGCTAACCTAGTGGTGACGTTGGAGGCGAGGATTATGAGTCGGCACGGCCGCTCTGTTGACAGGTACCGACGTGACGCGTGGTATTACAGATGTGGGAGGCTCTCCTAAGAGTACAAGGGATACTATCCCTGGCGTGTTTGCAGTGCTGGGCACTGCAGCCGGTGAGGACACCGAGTCCTCAAGTCGCTTCGCACCTGGCCCGGCCAGGTGGAAGGTCTCTCTAGGGACCATTTGCGGCTTTGCAGATAGGCGAAGCGGAGTTCAAGCCACGAGAGCTGGCACGCTGCCCCTGCGCCCGGTGAGGATACATGATCCTCCATACTCGCTTCACATCTGGTTGTACTATACGTCTAGGGTGCATGCGGCAGAGCACTCTCCGGCCCAAATTCTTTCCAAAGCCGAGCCACTGTGGTTTCTAGTAACCTCGAGCGCTGGCGATCTGCTTCCATGATCTCTGTACATTGACCCAGTGACTGTCGTTGGAGGTAATTCGAGTACGGTCTAATGAAGCTGAGCCCTAGGTCCAGATCTGCTTCTGACTCGCATCGCGCTCTGTCTAGTTCTTCGTCTGTTTCATCCGCGTCGCATTGTCGGCTCCATCGAGATACCATGCGTCTAGGTAGGCCTGCAACTGAGCACTGTCCGGCCCAGGTTCTGGCCACCGCCGAGCCACTGTGGTTTGTAGTGACCTCAAGCTGGTCAATACTTGTCGGCGACCTGCTTCCGCGATCTCTGTACCTGAATTGCATTACACTCTGAGTCCGAGTCCGAGTCCGCTTCCTCCTTGCATTGCGTTCCGAGTCCGAGTTCTGGTCCGCTTCATCCTCGCACGGAGCAGCCACCCCCTGTAGTGTAGCATTATGAGCCTTTCTGAGCCCTTCTCATATGAGATCAAGTTATAGTTAGTTATTATCCACATTCATTATACCTTTCCCTTCGTCCTATGATGCTAGAGCAGGCGTTAACGGAGAAACTTGTGGTACGCCGGAAAGAGTAAAGCTGCAGTGTGCTTGATTGATCGCGCCTTTTGCCCTCGAAGAGAGTTGGGCCGCCATTATCATCAGTTCAAGTTTGCCGGTGCCTGAAAGCCTGAGGGTCATCCTGCTATCCAGAAATCCACCAATGGCGTCGGTGTCGCCGGTAATTCATACAGTGCAGGCCCTCGTTCACAGAAGAGACCTTTTCACACCGTCGTCGGGTACTACGCTGATGTGCCGTTTCGACGCCGGGGGATGGTAGCAGTCGTACCTATTCCGGGGCCTCGACGAGGTCCAAAAGACGAATGACTGGAGTCATTTCATCGGTTGGGGCGACGCCAATTTGGCGTGTTATTGCCAGAGAACACACCCACAACGAACGGCATCATTTGTTTCGGTCCTCGGCACCTCGGCCAGTAATCAGAACCAGTTGGAATGATGGATCTCCAAACTGCGGTGTGACTCTATTCCTATGTTCTCGGCAGCCACCTCCTGCGTATTATTAGAGATGCGGAAAAGGATGCTGATCTAACGGCCCTATGGAGGATGTTATGAACCGCTAAAGAAAGGTTACAGGAACAGCAAATGGTTCTACTATGGGGCTGGGTCACCCAAAATGCACCATCAGCACTAGAATCCGCATTGTACTCGGTACGTTCCTGTGATATACTCCGTTGGCACCCCCGAATCAAAGTTTATAATTTCAGAATGCAGAAGTTCCAGCCGAATGCTCCGTCATTCTTCTGACCCGGATTGATGGGTATCCGCGACCTTTTCACCGGTTCTGTGAACATGTTGCCGTGGACGAGGAGGAAGGAGCGAATTGGCTACATATATCGGGACGACTCAACTATAAGGCCAATGCCCCGAAGCCGATTAAATACCAATTCCACAGTGGCTATGACGTTATATGGTGAAAAATTCCGCGCACTGGCTTTCCGCGCACAATGACCCCAGGTGACGCCAGGCATAATAAAATCTGCATGAGTAGGCGCCAGGTGGTCAATGGCGGTAATTTCACTTGGAACGTCTGATAGAATATTGCGTATAATTGAGTTTTGGCACTGTGTATCAGAGATGCCGATCAAAGTCACAGAGACCACCGACACCAGTACCTAGTAGGAGGCCGATCATTGGCATTGCGGCTTGATTCTTAACGTTGGTTAACGCTAGAGTGCATGGATGAGTTACCGTTCCGCATATTCGTAATAGTTTATTGACCTCCATGCCGCTGTATTACCGGTGCCATATGACCCATTGTGGCACTTTTGAAGAGCGAACGGGATCTTACGGGAAGGACAGACAAATACGAAACTTCTGTAGTACAATGAGGGCAAGCCTAGTGAATCTCTATGGCTCGTCCTCCTAACTTGAACAATGGCGGTCGCCTCAACTGTGGGCTTTCTAGGACATCGGGTATCGGCAACTAGTGATACAAGACATGAAATCATGCCTATTAATAAAATATCTATGAAACTTTTGATCGGGGCTAGAGGAAGACAGGACCTCTAAAAGCAACAAAGCTTAGAGATACCCCACCACCCCGGATGGTGATGAAAGATTAGGTGGAAGCACTTAATCACGGCTGACGCGCTGCGCGAACGCTTTGCGCTCTGTGTAAGGAGGCCGCTTAACGCGGCACCACAATGAGATTTTGCTGTCAAAGATGAAGTTCCACAGGACCATAACCCATGAGGTGTGATGTGGCAGAGGCTCGTAAAATTCCTTGGCGATATTGTGTAGAGACTTAAGCCGCGACCACGGAATGAAGGGAAAATCATGGTGCTCGTTGTGGTAGCCCGCATTGTATACAAAAAAATTGAGCGGGCCGTAGTAGCTGTATGTTTCGGGATAGTTCGAGCCGTCGCGGGGTGGGTTCTCCATAACGTAGTGTTCGGCAATAAAGTGGCCCGCAATGGGGTGCAGGGATCCGCTGAGCAGTGCAGACACGAGCAAGTACCAGTAGGGCATCCAGCCGCAGGTGTGCACGAGCACGTAGTTGACGGCGAGCTGGACGATGATATTCAGGTAGTGGACCCACGTGAAGGGCATTTTGACGAGAAAGACGGGGCGCACCGCGTAGAACAGGAGCTGGAAAGTGGCAAAAAAGGCCTTGCCTGCAACGTTACTCAAAAACATAGCCTCCAGCGCTGTGGGCAAGTCTGTGTCGTATTCAGGCTCGCCCATGTGCTTGTGGTGGAGCAGGTGGAAGGGCCCGAACGAGGCCGAATAGGGCACGCCCACGCACAGGTTGGCTACGATGCTAAACAGCTTGTTGTCGACCGGGCGGCGGAACCCGAGGTTGTGGCTGAACTCGTGGATGGCCAGAAACACGTTTGAATCACAGGTGGCCCCGATGAAGTACGCACACAGCCAGAACGCGGGGCTGGTGAACGTGGCGTGGCGCAGCAGGACCGCGCACGTTAACTGCAGCGCCACCACACCGAGCACGATCCACTTTGTGCGCGGCTCGTGGCCCACCAGCTTGGTGACCTCGGGGTGCTTGGCGATGATTTCCATGCGCCGCGTGCGGTGCGGCTCCTCCTGGTACGTCACGAAAAAGCGATTGTCGATGGCCGCGGGCTCTATCGGAGCGGCCATGTCAAATTTTCTGGTTCCCAGATCCACGTGCTGCACTTTCTCGTAACCGTCGCTAACCAGGCCGTACGGCCAGACGCTCGCCGCAGGTTAGGGTCGCTGCTGGAGCCCGGCTGGGACCCTAAACCGCGGGGGCCTCGAAACCTCGACACCCCTAACCCGCGACGGACACGGCCAGACCCTAACCGGCGCTCCTCAGCAGATCTTTGCGGGGACCGATGCTGTTGCGCCTCCGCATGCCTCTTAGAGCCAAGATCAGTGCATCTAAACTGCCCCAGATTGCCAGCATGAGTACACACGCCACGGAGGCCGATGAGGTGCTGTTCCGCTCCGACGGCGCCGTGCGCCAAGTCGTCCTCAACCGACCCAAGAAACTTAATGCCATCAACGAGAACATGGTCGACCTGATGCTCCCCCGCGTCCTCGAATACACCAAGGCCGATACGGCGGGCGTTGTCCTGCTCAAAGGCGCTGGCGGCAAGGCCCTGAGCGCTGGCGGCGACGTGGGTGCCCTGGCGCAGACTACGCGCGATGACGGCATTGAGAAGGGCGGTGCCATTGCCACAAAGTACTTTTACAAGGAGTTTAGCCTGGACTTTCTTGTGGCGACCTACCCGAAGCCGTATGTGGCCGTCATGGATGGAATTGTTATGGGCGGTGGCATGGGAGTGTCAGCGCACGCACCGTTCCGTCTCGGAGGAGGCAAGACTCTGGTGGCCATGCCCGAAACCACTATTGGCTACTATCCGGACGTCGGCGGTCTGTTTTTCCTCTCGCGTCTCGACGGGCAGCTGGGCCTGTATCTGGCCCTGACCTCTGCACGCCTGAGCGGCTGGGAGGCCTACCTCAACCGGGTGACCTCGCACTATGTGCCCGCCAGCAACATTGAGCACATCGAGGCCCGTCTACAGGAGCTGGCGCCCGGCTCCCACGGGCTGGCGCCACAGTCCAAAGAATACTTTGATCTCGTCAACACCGCGCTTGAGGACTTTACTGTGTCGGAGCCGCCCGCCGACTACAAGCCCACGCTATCGAAGGAAGACCACGAAACAATTGACGAGTGCTTCAAGCACGACAGCATCGACGAGATTCTGCGCAGCCTGGAGAAAGCGAACACCCCGTTCGCTCAAAAGACCCGCGAGACACTTGGGGAGCGCTGTCCGGTCTCTGTCAAAGTCGCGCTGGCCGCCTACCGCCATATCGCGAAGCTTGACATTCGCTCTGCGTTCAAGCTTGAGGAGAATCTTGCGGCCCACTTTGCTCACAACAAGAACTTTTCTGAGGGCGTCTTGTCGCTTCTTGTCGAAAAACGTAAGCCCACCTGGGACCCGGCCACCCTTAGCGAGGTACCAGAGTCACTGGTTCGCGACTTCCTAGGGCCTTTTGAGGGAGGCAAGTTTGGACACATCACGTTCTATACAGACACCACCTTCACGCAGTATCCGCACCAGTACGGCCTGCCCTCGGAGCTCGACATAAAACTGTACATTACCGGGGAGACTTCTCCGAAGGATACCAAGGTCAACCGGAGCGATGTGATCAACCACTTCTCGCGGATCAACAAAAAGGTCGGCCTCAAGGAGCGGATCGACCATGTTTTAGCGCGCAAAACGAAACCCGACCCCAGCGACCCAGCACTACTCGACTGGGTCTATTAGGTCCCGCAGGTCTCGTAGGTCCCGCAGGTCTCGTAGGTCCCGCAGGTCTCGTAGGTCCCGCAGGTCTCGTAGGTCCCGCAGGTCTCGTAGGTCCCGCAGGTCTCGTAGGCTTCGCAGGTTCGCGTACATAGATTTAATGCGGTTAAATACTGCTAAGTGCCCTCTGATTGACTGTATACATCGATTGGCTGTATACGACTGACTGCTACTGCTATATGCTGCCACGGTTTGAGGGTACTGCGTACACCTGCCACGGATTGACTGCTAGTGCGTATATGCTGCCACCGATCGACTGCTAGTTAAAGTTAAATACTGCCTCAGGCCCTATATGCTGCCACCGAGTGACTGCTACTGCTGCGACCGGCCTTACTCATCCCAAAATGGCAGTCTACAAGGACGAGTGTGTCTACACCTTTGATAGCGCTGAATCGCCACAGGGAATTGATGTGTGTCTTAGCTGCAAAACAGCTACTTCACCAGCTGGCGACAACTCTTTCACCGCTGCCCATTACAAACAGACTGGCCACGCCAATTATCTAAATATCACAAAAACGCCCCGCCAGCGGTCCCAGCCCAAGCAGATACGGCTTGCCGTGGATGCGCAGACTGATGACGACCTTTACGAAACCAAAACAACCCTCAAGGATCTTACAGGAAAGCTTATAGACCCCGCTGTGTACGAGGATGCAGTGCAAGAGATCATGGCTGCCGAGTCTTATGCCAAGGCAGAGGAGATCAAGGCCTGGGAACTCGAGATCGTCGCCTGCAGGCACGTCGAAGAGCTGAAGCAGGTCCCAAATGAGGCCAAGATTCCGTGGAAGGAGCTGATTTCTAAATGCTCCCAGTGTGATCTGACCGCGAACCTCTGGCTCTGCCTTGTATGCGGATCTGTCAACTGCGGCCGCGCACACTTTGACAACACAGGCGGCAACGGGCATGCGCTCGCTCATTTTACAACTACCAGCCATCCACTCGCTGTAAAGCTAGGGTCAGTGACCCCCGAGGGCACGGCTGATGTGTACTGTTACGACTGTGACAACGAAGTAAGGGACCCGCAGATCGCCCAGCATCTTGAGCATTGGGGCATCAAAGTAGCAGATCTCACCAAAACTGAAAAAAGCATGACCGAGCTCCAGCTTGAGCAAAACGCCAAGTGGGACTTCTCTATGCAATCCAGCGACGGGGCAGAGCTCACGCCTGTATTTGGACCGGGGCTCACCGGCCTAAGGAACCTTGGTAACACGTGCTACATGAACTCTGTTTTACAGGTTTTGATGGCGGTGCCCAAGTTTAGGTCCTTTTTCCCTCCCAACACCACGGACACGGAGGTCAAGGCTGTGGACGCACCACGCGATCTTCTGGTACAGCTGAACAAGCTCCAGGATGGTCTATACAACGGGGAGTACTCTCGCATGGACCCCCACAGCGATGCTGGTCATCAGAGGGGCCTTTCCCCGGCCATGTTAAAACACCTCTTGGGGTCAGGCCATCCTGAGTTTTCTACAATGCGCCAACAGGATGCATTCGAGTTTTTAACGCACTTTCTGTCCAAACTCTCTGAAGCCGCAAGGCTCAAAGAGGACACGGACATATCTCGTGTGCTGTTTGGGTTCCAAACGGAGCAGCGGTTCCACTGTCAGTGTGGTGCTGTAAAATACAAGACTGAGGATCAAGAAAACTTGGTGCTGCCTGTGCCTATAGTCAAGGATGCGTCGGACCCCTCTGGCTACAAGCCAGTGTCAATGGATGATTTGCTGCGCGAATTCACCGCTCGCGAGACCATCGAAATGCTATGCGGGTCCTGTGGATCCTTAGAAAATGTTACCGCGGAGATGCGTTTCGAAACATTTCCTGGTATTCTTGTTGTAAACGTTCGGCGTTTCGAGATCGTTGACTGGGTGCCGCGCAAAGTTGATGTGCCTTTGCGGGTCCCGGACTCGCTAGATCTGAGCAAGTATCGTGTGGAAAAAGCGGGCCGTGAAACCGAAATTCCTATGAAAGATGAAAGTGATGATAGTGGTGTTAGTGACGAGGCGGTTGAGAGCCTTGTGGCAATGGGGTTTCCGCGCGACAACTGTGTGACAGCTCTCAAGGCCACCAATGGTCAGGGCATAGAGGCCGCTATGGAATGGCTGTTGCTCCCTCCAGAAGAGCAGCAGGTACAGAACCCCAACAAGAAAAGTCAAAGCACCCACGTCAACAGTGGTGACGCCGCCATGTTAGAATCTATGGGGTTTACGCCTGTGCAGGCGCAGGTTGCATTGGAGCATAACAACAACGTGGAAACCGCTGTGGAATGGCTCTTTAAACATGGTGATAACCTCCCACCTCCCTCGGGCGATGCGGGTGGTGGCCCCCTCGGTGACGGGTCCCTCCCAGCCAAGTACCGCCTACGCGGGGTAGTCTCTCATAAGGGAGGCAGCATACACACGGGACACTATGTTGCGTTTATTAGAGACGATGGTGGCGAGTGGTACCTATTTAATGACGAAAAGGTTGTTAAAGGCGTTGATCTGAACGAAATGCAGCAGTTTGCTTATCTGTACGTGTTCGAGCGGGTCCGGTGTGATGCATCACATACGTGACCTGGCAACGCCACTGGGAAATACCACGCACCCGCTCCCGTTATACCACCATACGCACTGAGAATGGATGCTTCCCGCTTCTCTATCTTCTCTCAAGCACTTGACGAAAACTCGTATCCGTACGGATACCGGTCCGGTGGCTCGGCGTCTGAGACATCACTTCTCGGCAATCACGGAATGAGCTCGCAACCTAGCCTTTCCTCCAAGTTGGCAGCTCCACGAGAGGTTACTGAACCGCCTGCGGTATCGACCCCTTGGGATCCAGCCTATAAGCTATCGCATGTGCGTACCCCGACTGTGAGCACTCCAGCTCCCACCCCTGGGGCTCCGAAGCTTCCGAGCACTCCGTGGGGTGTTCGCAAGGAGCCAGAAGTTAACAAGAACATGGAAAGAGCTCTTCAAAATCTCAATAAGGAGGTTGAAGCGAAAGACCAAGTCATTACGCAGCTTAAACTAGAGAACGAGGCTCTGGTAGTCGGAATGACTATGTCGCAGAGCAGTGACAATGTGGGCATTGGTCTCGATGGTACGGAGCTCGCTCACAGAATGCTCAGTCGCCTACGCTCACTACGCGCCGAGAATGAGAGGCTCATGAATGCGGCCTCTCAGAAGCACACCGCGCAGCTCGAACTCGAGCTAGACCGGCTTAAGCAGGAGAATACCATTCTGAGGCAGAAATTCGACCACCGCTGAATGCCCCCTGCTCCCAGGATCAAACGCGAGCGTCGCACTTGCCCTCCATTTCATTTCGTAGCCGATTTTTAGCATAGTAAAATGTATCCTTACTCGGGCTGGCTTGCTCATCCAACAGCTGCTCTAGATCATTGCCGGTTTCGTTTAGTTTCTGTTTAGCAGCATTTATGCTAGGAAGCCTGATGATACCTTTGTTAGCATAGCACACCACGTCGGTGTCGTCGATAAAAGCTGCATCAATAGGTGACGTATCGGGATGTACAAGTAGCTCAAAGCCGTACCTAGGCCACCAGCTGCATACACAAAGCAATCCTTTAAAAGTAATTAGTAGACTGTCGCCGTACCATCGAAGCACCTGACGTCTGTCTGTGACTTTGATCACGGCTTGAAGGCTTGGAAGCTGATGGCCGGAGCTTGAGATATTGCACTCCCATATCCAGATGGTATTCGCGACATCCGTGACCACGGCAAGAAAGGTGCCACGCTCGCTGGCGTGGACCTCGACCACAGGCGAAGAACTAAGATGGACCTGAGTTCTTCGCAGCTCACATTTTACTGGATCTAAAGTCCACATCATCCCGGTATACGTATGCAGAAGTCGAACCAAGGGTCGCAAATTTAGGCACATAACTGCAACTTCGTCCGCCGTAGAGCCCGCCAGTAGGTTTGAGTGAGGGCCTAGCCAGGCCAGCGCAGTACAAAGCTGGCTATTGAAGATAGCCATTTCACCGTCTGTCACATAAACCCCTGTGATGTCGCAAAGTGCTAGCCACCGTAGGTTGGGTGATACTGCAGTTCCGTGCGCGTCTACAGTTGGCAGCTTGATGTTGTGAACTATGCCTGCCGCATCGAAAAATCCCAAAACATCGCTCGAAGCGTGGCGAAAAAGTACAGCAAACTTACGGTCCAGAACTAGTGGCTCCGTTTTTGGCTGGGTGAAGCGAAGGACTACGCTCCCGCGCTTCCAGATGTTGGTCACAGCCGGCAAGGAGGAAGTGACGGACAACATGGTCTCCCCGCCTGCCAAAAGCCAATCAGCACTTTTAGTAGTATGCTGTACAATTCGAGATAGGCTAACGATCTCGGGATCCTCATGCTTCCACGAAAGCATTACCACGCCGTATGCACATACAATGGCTAGCACATGCTCGCGATGGGCAGGGGGACCCCACCTAATTTTTCGCGCTGATTTCGCCGCATCCGAGCCAATTTCAAAGGTAAATGCAGGCGCATCACCTTGAATTTCATACACTGCAAGCACTGTGCCCCTAAGGACAGCAATGTGGTCGAGGTCGTCGCTCACAGCTATCAGCATGCGGCGTGAAACGTAAGATACAAACAATGGCAAGCCAAGAGTAAAGCTACAGAGTGGGTGCAAGGACCAAGAAATACAGGTTACGGCGCTACACGGCTCGTTTTTTCAAGTAGAGCGGCGGGCTCTGGAGGCGGCGGCCAACTCGCGCAGGACCTTGACGGTGTCTTCCCACGAGATGCAGGCATCTGTGATGGACACACCATATTCAAGGGCTTTCTTCCCTTCAGCAGGAACGTTCTGCCGGCCCTCGTTGATGTTGGACTCGATCATGACGCCGCTAATGTACTTGGCACCGCCCTCAAGCTGGCGAGCAATCTCACGAGCAACCTTGGGCTGGTTCTTGTGGTCCTTTTCAGAGTTCCCGTGCGAGCAGTCAATCATGATGCGCGCATCAGAGCCCTTAGATATACCAGCCTTGACAAGCTGCTCCTGGGCCTCCATGACAGACTTTTCGTCGTAGTTTGTGCCGTTCTTGCCTCCGCGTAGGATGAGGAAGCAGTCCTGGTTACCTTCGGTGCCAACGATCGAGACGTTTCCCGGTTTGGTAACGGAGAGGAAGTGGTGTGGGTGGCTGGCCGCCCGGATAGCGTCGATGGCTACCTGGAGCCCGCCGTCTGTGCCGTTCTTGAATCCTACTGGGAACGACGCCCCTGATGCAACTTCTCGGTGAAGCTGGCACTCGGTAGTGCGCGCACCAATAGCACCCACACTGAAGAGGTCTGCCAGAAACTGCGGCGAGATGGTGTCGAGCATCTCACCGGCGATGGGGACACGCTCGGTGAGTTTGACAAACAGGTCGCGGGCTATTTGAAGACCCTTGTTAATCTGAAAGCTGCCGTCGATCTCTGGGTCGTTGATGAGACCTTTCCAGCCAACAATGGTGCGGGGCTTCTCGAGATACGCCCGCATGACGATAAGGAGGTCGTCCTTGAGCTCCTCGTTCAGCTCTGCCAGGCGCTTGGAGTACTCGAGTGCGGCCTCGGGGTCGTGAATGGAGCACGGGCCTACCACTACAAGGACTCGGGGGTCCTTTCCTGTTAGCACATCCACGGCAGCATCTCTGGCCTTGATGATTGTCTGGTAGGACGTGTCTGTGAGCGGGATCTGGCTCTGGAGCAAATCAGGAGCGATCAGCGGAGAGTAGCCTCGGACACGCCAGTCCTCGGGTCTGGTCCTATCACCTACGTGTTCATTCAACTGATGCAAAGGTGCCATTTGGTCGACTTTAGCGTTTGCCTTATAAGAAAAGTGAAATTAGTCACTGATGTGCACTACGAGCATGAGAAGCTTACGAGCAGCCTTTAGGGAGGGGGAAACGGTCCAAACTGACACGGTTCGCCGCAGACAGTATGATGGGCAGGCCGTTTCAAGGCCTGTGTAGCTCGTGCGGTGCAGCCAGGCCGCGCAGACTGGTGGCTCTACTGCTGGCCCGCTGCTAGCCCACTGTCCGCTCACTGCACTCTACTGCCGGCTTATTCACAAAGTACTTACTCGCCAGACTGGAATTGCACGTGAAGCCAGTCTGCAGCTGTGATTTGAAAAAATCACTGGCCGCCGGGTGCGTGCGGACTGCTTTGGAGCAGCGCCTTGGCTTTCTGCAATTGGTCTATTTAACAAGCTGGGTGCCTGTGCCTCTTGCCCTTGCTTGGTCTCTCAATGGAAAATCTGCTTTGAGCAGCTGAGTCGGTACCGGGACACTACCGAGA
Organism: Wickerhamiella galacta; assembly: GCA_030582755.1. Lineage (NCBI taxonomy): Eukaryota > Fungi > Ascomycota > Dipodascomycetes > Dipodascales > Trichomonascaceae > Wickerhamiella > Wickerhamiella galacta. Next base: position 2,239 of record JAJMGW010000085.1, on the reverse strand, counting down.
CATTGCACAGCATAGTTTAGGTGCACACCTTTCACAAGCCTGTGTATGCAGAAAGGAGCGGCAAGCAAGGGTTCCCACTTCGCCCAGAATGCGGAATGTCCCCCACAAATGCTTAGTCGACCTCTTACCCAATCGCGAATTCCACTTCAAAGGAACTGACGGATGAGACAGGTGCCAGCGCGGATACTGCCCAGTTTCCGCAGTATTGGCAGACCGCCAGTGGGTATCCTGGCGGAGCTACCTGCGGGGTCTGCGCTCAACCTGCTCCGAGCCAGTGTCATTTCGAGCCGGACTGCGCTCCAAATTGAGCAGCAGCCCGCCCACAACACAGTGCACGGACCCGCGGGGTTCGTTTTCCGGTCCACAGGCACCCCTTATATAATTGCACTAACCGAGAAATGGACTCTAGCACCGGCACACCTGGTCGCGTGGACCGGTGACCTCGAGCGCACAACCATGAGCGGGCCTGGCGACATGATACTCGACGCCCAAGGGGGCCTGTTCCAGGTGGATGTGGCCGAAGGCCAGAAATTTGTGGTGGAAGGCTCTTCGCTGGTTGCACACACGGGCCCGGCGCCGAGTCGCGTGCACCACGAGACAAAATTGGAGGTGCTCGCTGCGATGGGCAGATGGGCCGCAGACGGCCTGAAAGGTATTTATTCTACTGTCTACGATGGGGTCTCGAAGACAAAATCCTTGTTTTCGGCCAGTGGGACGAAATCCTCGGGAGCAAATACTCTAGATGTTGCACAGGGTTCCGAAGCTACGGCAAAAAAAGGCGCTTCCGGCGCAGTGCGCGACTCGTTTAGTCGGGATGTTCCCGCAATAAGAAAGTCGCGGGATGTGACAGTCGTGTTGCTGAGGGACCGGCTCCGGGTCTGGGGCGCGGTCATTGCACGCTGGTTCGGCAAAGCTTGGGACTTTAGCTCTGGACTTTTGGAAAAGCAAAAGCCTGTGAACCTGAGTTTCAAAGGGCCCTGTACAGTTCTGGTGCGACAGTAATCACAGTGTTCGGAAAGCAGAAGCCGGACTTGAATCTCCCAGGACCCTGCACAATTTCTGGTATAATGATCACTGCGTATAGAAAAGCATAAGCCGAACCTGAGGTTCAAAGGGCCATGCGGAGTTCTGGTGTGCCAATGCTCACGAACAAATTGGCCATAGCATAACTGTAGCAAAACAAGCACCGTGGTGGTTGCTGTAGGATAATGTTGGTCCGTTAGCCAATGCGAGGGTTGAGGGTATGTGGCCAGGTACGCCAACGCGGATCAGGAGCAACCTAAATGATATGGAACACCTAATTTCTACAGTAAATTCAGGCTCCGGATACAGCCTCAACTTACAGACATTATAGCATAAATCGGCAGTAATCTGTTCATCGGAGGTCAAGTGGTGCTGGCAATTGAACAGTGACGTGATATCGTCTCAAGGACTATCACTACGATCTCGTATGCCCTATCAAGAAACCCATTATCTTGTGGCTACCACGACTGCTGGCCGTGATACTTTACAATAGAGGATTCAGCATATTCGGTACCCTTCACCCTTCGGCCTTGGAAAGCATGCCCCATATTAGCATGGTTGAATTTTCCTGGGGGGCTAGCGTGACTAGGGGGTGTGTGGCAGCAGCTCATTTGTATTTATTGTAACTATGATTTAAAGATAATAGCGTGATGAGAATTTAAAAAAACATCTCTTGACCTTCAGATCTCCGGCAATAGAATCTTAAAATGTGCGTATTCCAGTTAACCTTTGTCCCCAGTGGTGCTCTGTCGCATTCGCCGGAAGAGTATTTTGGACACATATGCTTGTTTCTCCAGTGTGGTAACTATACTCCGCCATTCTGCACCATCTTTGGACCTGTCACATGTGGACTGTGTTATGCAAGCAACGACGTTTTGGGGTACCACGCGACAAATCCTGTTTTCTTCTGCCACCACCCGCACGGAAAAAACAACATATGAAATCACACACAGCAGAAATGTTCACGCGTTCAAATTATTCGCCATTCAGCCGCCATCCCCCTGAGATGTTGGGATTCAGTCGGTCTCGACGGGCGTCCAAATAGGCAAGTGGACCACGCCAAATACGGTAGGTGCTCCCTGCGGGCGGCGATTATAAAAATGATTGCTCTCAGCCAATCTCTCACCATCCCCAGTCCATATGATCAACCCCGTTGAACTTGTGTCGACCACCGCACCCCGTGCCAACCCCGCTCTCACCCCCACCACCCTCTCCA
>JAJMGW010000084.1:0-13887 GCA_030582755.1 Wickerhamiella galacta | reverse complement strand
TTAGCAGGACGTAGCATCTCATTTTTATTTAGTGTAGCTTAGTTTAAAGATTATAACGTGATGAGAATTTAAAAAATATCGCTCTTGACCTTCAGATCTCGGGCAATAGAATCTTTAAAATGTGCTTATTCCAATTGACCGTCGTCCCCAGAAATCCACGACGTGCTCTGTCGCACTCGCTGGAACAGTATTTTGTGACAGATAAAGTTGCTTTTAGCACCTCTCCAGTGTGGTTATAGCATGATATTGTGGTAAACTTACGGATACCAAGAATAGACTGAATCCTTCTACATGGGTGAAAAACTCATGCTTGACTTGTCCTCAATTTCTGGTGTTCGTCATAGCTGGATAAGTATAGACAACCCCATTGGATGTCAAGTCGTCAAGTGTACCCCATGTCATACTTCAAAAAAGATGTACAGACAATTCATTCAGCATATATCGTTGCAGGGGGGGGTTGCTTAGGATTGTCGATTTATTGCAATATAAGGCTTGAAATTATAAACCTGAACCTCAATTTAATTCCAACGGGCAGTTTTAATACTCCGAAAGTTGTATTCGCTTTAAGCATTACATTTATATAATACTCTCCAATAAATGAGTCCTTAGTTCAATTTGGATCCATTCAGCTTCATGTCAATCTGGGAACAGGTCGACTGATAACTTGACAAGCATTACAAATTTAAGGAGATGAGGCTAAACACGATACGGTATCTTTCAATTATCGAGCTTGTCATTGCTGCGAGTAGGACTTGATTTGCCAACGCGACTGCGGTATATATTGAAATAATATATCACTGTTTCTCGGCCCAGAGATATCGCAGCACCTGTGAAACCTAAACTTTTACTGTGCTGCGCGATTTAATATCTCCGAGGTTTGGCGGGGGGAACAACTGGACCCCCAAATTTCCCCAATGCCCTTAACCAGCTGTACAGTGAATCCAGGGGTGCATTCATCTGCCCAATGACGTAGGGTCGATGAAATTCCTTTCCTCTAGTTAACGTTTTTATTTATAATAGATATTCGTTTAGCTGCCGTGCTCCACCGTCGCAAGGTCAGTACTGACGTCGCAGACCCATTTAACAAAGGTCACACAGTCTTCAACAGACAATCTCGCAGGGGAGACGTAATGGCAACACACTGGAAGGATAATTTGTTCGATAGCGTACCTACCTTACCGATTGAAGTACCAACGCGCTCTGAGACTGCCTACTAGAGGAATTCTACCGTATGTTGCTAAATCAAATACTATCACAAATTCGAAGCGCAACTTAGTCCCAACAAGTCATTCTTTAACAGGGTTTGCTGTGGCTGTACGAAATGGAAGCGCATATGCATCCAAATGCATGGATGAAACCAGGGTGCGGCAGGCCTTATCTACGCATCATTTGGAGCAGCTGCACGACTCGAAAAATTAGACTCGCGGTGGCGCTAGTTGTCCCAAAACACAATAGCTCCACCTAATAGTGTGAATTGAACATTCTCGCGAGAGCTCCATTGTTACCCGAGCACATGAGGCTATTCAGGTCTCTGACCCGAAGGAGAAGAACCACTTGCATATGCAGAGTCATTACTCATGTGCATACTGAGAGGTGACAATTCACTGACGTGACAACTTCCCCAGATGGAAATTGGCACAAAGAGTCGGCAACCTTAGTGAGTCAGCGCTGTCTCGTCCTTTAACTACTGAGATCCCCTCCCGCCTACTAGGCGTTTGATTTACAACTGGTATTCCTTTTTTAGTAAAAAAGTACGACATGGAAGAAGAAACCTTGCAGGAACTAGTTGCAAGGCTTCTCGAGAGAGAGGCGGAGTTTCGCGAGAGAGAGGTAGGGTTTCGCGAAAGAGAGGCAATGTTGGAAAGGGACCTCGCAGCGTCGCGGCAATTGGTTCAACAGACGACATTTGACGAAGCCTTGTCAGCCTGCCACCTCGACATTGACATGCGATTCGTTTTCGTGCATAGATTAGCCACAGCGTTTACAAATATCACAGGTAAGCGATACCCGGAATTTCTTCCTTCCTGGCAAGGCTATGTTCATGCCCACGACCAGATTTTTGCCATTGTGATAGGCATTTTCAATGATAGGCGCCTGTTCTGGTCAGTTAATTCAATTCGAACTGACATCTCCACTGGGGGAATGCCCCCTATAAATAATGAAGCTGAATTATCGACATTTGTGCAGCTTGCATACACCCGTCGTGTACGGGAGCTCTTAAGAGAGTTTTTTGTGAGCGAGGAATGCGACGGGGATTCGACTGCGCCGCCTTCGAGTTGCCTATTGAGCCTCGTAACGGCACGCCAAATGCTCCTACTTGCGACGGACTAGGTGCCCGCACAAAACTCAACGGCAACGTTGATTGACCTTTGCTCTTTGAGCTAAAAACGCCTTTTCAAGTCACACCTGAACAAGCGAGAGCAGCTCTCGCGAAAGATACTCTGATCCAAGATGTCATAGCGCGAGTGAACTGTTCTTATTATAGCGTTCACGATAGTACCGCCGAACAAGCAGCAGAATTTTATCTTCTTGCGGCAATAATACAACTCGGCGATTCCATGTTAAATACCGGCACGCAATACGGCTTTATCACCACAGGCACCTTTTCATTGTTTCTCCACATAGACCGCCGTCGACCGCACATATTCGAGCAGCATCTTATTGTACCAGCTGAGGATGTCGGTATTGTACTAAACGGTCAACCAGTACCAGACGACAAGCTCCGCTACACAACACTTGCCCAGCTATTGTGCGTGCTGGCATTCGGCCACTGCGCGCTGACGTGCGACCCGTGTACGCTCGTTCTTGAGCTCTTTCGGTCTCCGCAATGCCAGCACGTTCGCGTTCTTGAGCTGCTAAGGCCGTATTGTCGTGTGCGCGCCGACGTTCATGGGCTGCAAAGGCATTAACAGCGTCAATTTTCTGCCGTAATTGAGCTATCAGGGCATCCCGCGGCGTCAGGTGCGGGGCATCCCCATCCGTTTCGTTGTGGCAATCGCTCATCGTCAGGTCTGATAACGAGCCAATTAATTGGTGTGGCATACTAACCATACCCATTCGTTGTGGCACTATCGCTTATCGTGTGGCACTGATAAACGGCGAAATGATAAACGGGGAACTAGGAAACGGCGAACTGGTAAACGGCGAATTAACCTTGTGCGTGGACTGACTAAACACTCGGTCTATCTCTCGGATAGGGTTAGGTGAAATGGTCTGGAAACCGTGGAACGGATGACCTGGTGTTACACAAAGAAGTTTTGAAAAGTTGACGGCGACATTCCGTGAGGATATCGAGATGTCGATGCGATTCACCTGAGATTGGGAAGGCTGGCCAAATCATTGGACCACAGAATATACTATATTCTGTATATAATAATTCACCTATAGTTTTAAATTCAATAATACTACCGATATAATTAAAGTCATTAAATCATGGAAAGGATCTTTTTCTGACCTAGGTTTCAGGATAAGCTACTGGCTATTGATTCACAGCCACAGCGACGCAGTTATGCTTGCAAAACGGGCAGCAACAGATTCTGCCGTAGCCTAAAATAGACCTCTAGCCTACGCATCATGGATAAATATGCAAATATGTACTTAATCGAACGCCCCCGAGGTGAAATCTAATTGCTTGAGCATCTCCGGATCCCCAGTTTCCTCGTCCTCTGACACCCCTCTCTCCTTCGATGCCTCGTCCTTTTCGAGCCGCTCCTTCAGTTTTTCTATCAAGTCAAGGCGGTATAGCCAGTTGCCGGTATACTCGCCGTGCTGGTTGTAAACGCTCGCATATAGAGATGCTTTCAGCGCGAGGTGTCTGACAAACAACGCCAATTCGTCCTCAGATATGACTTTCCGCTCATACGCTGCCAACACGTTGGCAAGACCATGTTTGCGATAAGCCCGTACTCGGTACTTTCCCTCACAGTAGCTAGGACTGATGGCAATGTTGATAAAGTTGAATTGGCTTTTCACAGTGTCGAACTTGAAGTTCGTTCCGCTCTCATCAAAGTATATATTGACAAAATTGTTTCCAATGTGCCGCTTTTTGGACGCCAGTGCTTGGTCTTCGTCTCTGTTGGGCATCATAGTGGTGACATGAAATATAATTTGGCTAATGCGGTTCCTCCAGCCATATGTGAACTCACCATCAGAATCATTCTCCGTGTCCAAGCCGCCAGTATAAATTTCCTTGTTATCTCTCAGTTTTATCAGACTACCGATCTCCTTGAGGAATTTGCGATACGGCGCCGAGCCCGTAGTATTTGAAAGAATTTCCGCCTCACTCTCCTGTCCGCGGGCGATGTATATGATGCCGACCTTATGAAAGTCGACCACGGGTGCACGGTCGAGAGTCGCGATGGCCCGGTTATACTGAGGCTCGTTAGGGATTGCGACCGCATTAATACCATTGGTTTGCAAGCCCATCATCTGCATGAGCCAATAGTTAGCCGAGTAGTTCTGAGCCTGGTTCAGGAGAGGAATCCCGTCTGTGACAGGCTTGTTGAGAGGCTTGGCCTTCATTGCAGGCTGAAAGTATTCCACCACCGTTCCCGTGGGTCTCCTAAATACCATTGTCCCATCACCAGTCATTTTGTCTGCCGACACCTCAACTATAGAGGCACCTAGCAACCACCGTTTACTATCCACCTCAGGAGGGCGGTTCTGCCCAAGTTCCACAGCTTTGGACGAAAGGTTTAAAGGTTTGTCAGAATAGGTAAACCGAGAGATAAAGTCGTAGAAACTGAGGCCGACGGGATCCAACCCTGTGCCATTGCCTCGTGAAAGTAACAAAGACCGAATCAGGTAGGGGGCAATTTGTGGCCGACTCCCAACCTCGATAGCCAGGTACAAGTACTCAATGGTACAATGAGCCAGGCGCAGCAGGTACTGGGACAGAATGCTGTTATTAGTGTCCGAGTCTGTCTTCGACTTGGTCAAGATATCATTCGCGTGTTGTATATATGTAAAACATATTCCAAACACTCTTTTAAACTCTTGCAAATTGAAATTGCCAGTGAAGCTTTCAACCAAACTCAGTGTAAGTAGAAACTCGAGAATGTGAGTGCTTGACTCCGTGCTGGATATTTTGGTCTGAAACTTGCTCAAGATCTGAGGCAAGAAGCGCTGCACTGAGGATGGACACTCATAACAGCAAACTACAAGGCAATGTATAGCCCAGTTCGCGGCCTTGTCCCACTGGTTCATGGAAAGCACAAGCGTTTGAATCAGCTTATCGTGGTCAGGTTTTTGAAATATGCGGCTGTACCCCAGCAACATGGTCAAAATGTGGATCTCAACAGCAAGAACGTCATGCTTGGAGAACGCGTCAGAATTCAGGCTCTCCAAGGGCTTGCCTGTACCAACGTGAGCATACATGAGATTTCTCAGACTCACAAGCTCTCCATCGCAGCCAGTAAACATCTGGACATTAGACAGCTGTGTCGGTAGGTTAATCAACACCAAGGCAAAAACGTTCTCTGCAGCTCCATTTTGAAGAATACCAATGTACATTGACAGCAAGAGAGACGTATCCAATGTGTAGTCGTCTCCTGATACCTGGGTAATCGGGTCATTGTCTTCGTACAGAATTACGCTTCTCTTAAGAGCCAACGAGGGCTTGTCCAGACATTTCGAGAGGCCCTCGAGTGGCACTTGGCAGCTCATCATTTTCCCGTAATCGCCCTCTAGGACCGGCTCACTCAAGAATATAAACTGGCTGGCATTAGCCCTGAGACGACATAGAAGAGCAAAAGCCTCCCTGAACACCACATCATCGTATTTAGACATTTTGCAAACTTGGACGAGTGCATAATACAGATAGCGAGCTCGGCGTGCAGAGAACTCGTAGAGGTCAAGGAATGTCTGGACAAACGTGGCAGCGACCTTAGCCCCTAGTGCAGACTCGACAGGCGCAAAAACCTTTTTCGAGGACTGATCAGGGAAAATTGAAACAAGAACGCTCGAGCTCTGTTCAAAAATGGACCACATCCCTGTGACTGCTATATCCTTGTAGAACTTGAGTAGGCTTTCAGCTGTCTGTTCATCAACGAGCTTTAATACCCCAAATAAAGACGATATCACACCTAGTAGCTTATCTGATGACCCCATCTCCGTCAGCATACCGTAAACATCACGGCAAAGACCGATGAGCTGTACTCGCACAGCCGGTGAGCATTCGTTTGATTTGTAAATTCTGTTGAGAAGCAGATCCAGCTTTTCCTCCCATCCGTCGAAATATGGCGAGCAGTAATGCATGCTCTTGAAACCTTCCACAACGAGATGGCACGAATCCTCATTCAAGAACTCGGGCAGCGCGATCGCTACTTCCAAGGCTTCCTCGATTGGAATCACAGAGTCTTTTTCTTTGGCGGACTTCAAAATGACGTTCAAAATCCTTTTGATTTCGTATACAAGAGGGGCATTGATGTCCTCCTCCATTGGCAGCTCGGTGTCCAAGGGTACTATCCCGCCAGTGCTTTCTCCAGGGGTGGACCTTGCAGAATGTAAGTTGGGCCGTCGTAGCGCCATGCGTCCAAATTTACCATGGGACTCGCTCCGAGCAAGGTCCCCCAGCATACACACCAAATTGAACGGAGATGCTGTCTGGGAAAGCCATAGATCGTAGTCAAAAGCCCCGGCTGCTGCAGGATCCGACAGCAACTTTGCCAGAGAGTTGGCTATCTCCATAGCAACTTTGGCGTTTTGGAAAGAGAGGGCTGTCCCGTAAGCATTCATAATTTCAGTAACCGGCAAGGTCGTGAGACCCTCTTCATTAGTAGATTTAGCTTTAGCATCATGTTGTTTCTGACCACCCTTTGGAATAATGTAAAAGAGCTTTTCAAGAACCCTGACGGCGCCACATCGCATCCCCGTCGTCACGCCGGCCTCCTCATGGCTCTCGACAATGTGGCACACCCGGACAAACGTGGAGTTCCCCAGATGGCTCTTTGTCAAGTTCTCAATTGTCTTCCAGCCAAGCTGGCCCAGGGGGGCCTTGAGCAGGACCAGCCCGCATAAAACCTCTAAAATTTGTTGCAGCGCCGACACAGGAATGATCCCAAACGCCATTATGTTGTCAATTATGCCGCAACAGAGCTTAATGTCTTGGGAGGAGGATGTCTGGCGACATACCGCGGTGATGCACTGCAGTAGGTGTTCGATGTCCTCCCCCTCATAAATAGTCATGTTAAACTTGAGCGTGTTGGAACAGTATGCGAGCAGGTCGTGGAAGTTAGCAGCTGTGGAGTGGCCCCACTGTTCACTGATGTCCTTTGCCGCCGAGTTCCCGCGCAGCTCCTGTGAGCGGATGGCGAGGAGTTGGATCCAGCTGATCAGCACGGTGGGGAGGTGATAGATGCTGATATGGCCTGTGCCGATTCGGCGACCATCCTGGGTCAGCGCTTTCAGTGCAACCAAGATCAGGTGAAAGTCCTCCACATTGGAGAACTCGATGATGGTGCGGTAGTATGCGTTGTAATTGCTCGCACTGATATCGTCCTGCTCGATGCAGCTGATCGTGAGACGCCAGCCCGCCTGTCGGGTCTCGGCAGGGTTTTCCAGATCCAGCAACGACCTCGTGCTGTACCACACCTCCTGCACCGACGAGATCGCCTGGCTATCGATTGACGATCGGATCAACCCCGCGGCCGTCACCCTTTCACTGGTAGTCGATGTGGGGAGATCAATGACATCCAGGAGGTGGTCGATGTTGCCCGCAACACCAACCACCGACTGCTTTACTGGCGACTGAGCGTTATAGGCATTGCGGAATCGTTTCGTGAAAGAGCGCAAGGCTCCAGAGACGCTCATGGCCGTAAAGGCGAGGAGATGAATGAGTAATGCCAGGCTCTGAGTTGAGATAAAGCTCGAGTTACAGCGTGCATGAGGGTCTCACGCGGCGCATTGGTGGTGAGAAAGATGTAACAATACGTACGAGGCTATTTTCTCCAGTGCTATCAGGCTGGGTTGTAGGGCATTATGACGAGGCAGGGGGGGGAGGGGACTGAAGGTGAGTACAGTAAAGGCTTGGTTGTGGTCGCACGGCCCTTTGCAAGTGCTGGGACAGTATGATAGTGGGCGCGGCGCCCTCAGTCCCAGCTAAGAGCCCAGCTTAGCGCTTTTCGAACTTGCGGGTGCCCCGCGAGCGCTCCAAGGTGTCTGGTCTGAAAAGCGGTGCGTACTGAAGCATCTCCGGAAGCACTATCATTTTAATGTGAGATCCCCGAACAAAAACGAGATCCTTGTGTGAGACCTGGCCATCGCGCGCGGTCACGGCCACGTCTCTCATCTGGACGTTCATGTTGTCCTCGGACCGTACAAGCGTGCCGCGGTAGCTTTCCCCGGACGAAAGCTCTACCGTGACGATATGCATCTGGGCCTCGGCAAGCAGCTTCACAGGGATGTCCTGCATCGTCTGTGTACTCTGCGTCGCTCGCGGTCACTAAACGCAGTTCGCGATCTTACTCAGCCCAGCCGAGTTGTCCAGGTCCCATGGGTCTGGTGGTCGAGCGAGTGCGGCTAGCATTCGAGGTGAAAAATATAGTCGATGTCGCTGTGGCAAACAATATCCTCTACATAGCTGCTGCTGGCGAGTCGGTTATCTGCATTGACCTCGATAACCCCCAGAAAGTGGACGAGATGGCTGTCCCGGCACCCAAAAAAGACACTTCTGGCGGAATCAGAAACATCTTTGTGGATCCCACGGGCAACCACCTCCTCATAGTTACAAGTGCCAACGAGCACTACTACCTGCACAAAGACGCGGCAAAGCCGCGATACCTATCCAAGCTCCACCGAGTGGGCACGACGTGCGTATCTTGGGACCCAAGTCGGCCCATACGCACCCCGGGTAGAATTCTACTAGGCACAGAGGATGGTACTATCTTGGAAACAGAAATAGCGGCTTCTGCCACCGAGAAATATTTTCAGAGGGACACGAAGTACCTAAAGACTGTATGGACTGCACCCGAGCGGGCTGGCATTGCCGGCATTCAGGTCCACCCCAAGTGCCAAGATAAGATCATTGTCCTCGCAGGGTCTCAGCTGTATATCTGGCACCGAATTGAAACTGATCTACGCGCAGTACCGCTCGACTATAAGGCCACGTTTTCCGAAGCTCCCAACTTGCACGGGGTTTCCCAGAGCACGCAGCTCGTTGGGGTTTCTGAGCTTTTGCTGTCGCCCGACACAAAGTACCTGGCCACCCTTGCCAGCGGCACGGTGTTTGTCTCCCCGCTAAAAACCAACAACGATTTTACAACTGCGCACGAGCAAGAGGTAGAGGCCTCCTCCCACGTGCTGCTCTCCAAATACCATCTGTTGATTGTGGACCCGGTATCCAATCGGTTGAGTGCTGTAAATATTTACGACCCCACCCAAACTCTTGAGGCCCCCGTGCCGCTGCACGCAGGAGAGGTGATCCAAGGCGTCGCTGCCGACCCCAAGCACGAGACCTTTTGGATATATACTGCCCAGAGCTTGCTGGAGATTACTCTCGAAGATGAATCCATGGGGATATGGAACATCCTCGTGAAAAAGGAGCTCTTCAACGAGGCCCTCGAAGTCGCGTCCTCAACCGTGGAGAAGCGCCTTATATACCAGGCCTATGGGAAGCACCAGATGGAAAATAACGAGTATGTGGCAGCTGCCTCTAACTATGGCAAAAGCAATGCCCTCATTGAACCGATTGCATTAGAGCTATTAAATCTCGATCAAAAAGAAGCTTTGGTGGAGCTTTTTTCCACACGACTTGCCCGCACATCCACGAGAAGCCAGCAAATCAGTCTCTCTTCCTGGGTGACCGAGTGGCTAGTCCAACTGGGCGAGTTTGAGCATCTGCGGCGTTTTCTACGCGAAAATTTGAGCGTGATCTCACCACCAGTTATTTACGAAATACTCTGCAGCGCTGGCGACGACGAAGAGTTGCTATTTTTCGCGGGTCTCACCAAGGACTATACTTTTGTCATTAACTATTGGATCACTAACAAGCGGTGGTCAGATGCTCTCAAGGTCATCCGGGAATGCGAGGATGAAGCAAGTGTCTACCAAAATGCGACCGTACTCTTGAAAAACTGTCCCGTCGAGACCGTGGACACATGGATGCGCATGCCGAAGTTGAACAGCGAAAATCTGCTTGCTGCGTTGCTCGAATATGTGGCAGCGTACCGTGGCGCCCCGAAAAACAATCAGGCTGTGAGGTATCTGAAACACCTTACCTACAGTGGCCAAAGAGTGAGCTCTGCTGTCTACAACACACTGGTCGCGGTCCTATGTCTTGCAGGGGAAGAGGCGCCACTGATGGCGTTTTTGAAGGACAAGGCGTCCGACCTCGAGGACCTGGATTACTGCTTGCGCATGTGTCTTGCGCATAAAAATACCCAGGCAGCTATTTATCTGTACAAGCTCATGTCACTATACGAGGAGGCGGTCGACCTGGCGCTTGCGCATGAGCTGATTGATGATGCCATTTCAATCGTCGAAACGTACGTTGAGGATCCCCAGATACGTGACATTCTGTGGACTAGGATAGCACAGTGCGTCATTGCCTCTCAGGGTCCAGAAAAGGCCCTCGATCTGATCGGCCGCGTGAAGACAGAGCGGCTGATTGAGTTGTTGCCTGAGTTCGACACACTGGGCAACTTTACTCCTAAAATCGTCAAGGCCCTCCAGACTAGCAATGACCAGCTCACTGCGGTCAGCACGGACTTGGAAGAATCGTTGCGGGCAACGAAGGAGATGGAAAAGGAAATTGCCAGTTTCGGCAAGCGTTACGTGCTGGTTGAGCCAGGTGAACCGTGCCAGACATGCAGGCTGCCGCTCCCCATCCGCAAGTTCTATGTCTACCCGTGTCAACACGGAATGCATATGGACTGTGTGATTGCAGACATTGAAAAGGGGACTGACTACCCGCGGAAGCAGCGTCTTCACGAGGCCCAATCAAGCGCCCCGGATGAGAAGACAGCAGCAATCGACAGTGTGCTCGGGAGCTACTGCTATCTGTGCTCTGACGCCCATATTGACAGTATCGACAAACCGCTAAGCTCAGAATAGTAATTCCAGACACCAAATCTCATAGCAAATCTATGTAACTATAAAAATGTAAGTCTGCAACTTCAGTTCAACCCACTTTATTGCAGCTCTGCTTAATCATAGATCCGGGGCGTGACGATGTTTGAGGTCAAGTTAAAGGGGAGACCAAATGAGGATCTCGTCCGGGGGTTCCCGGGACTCCCCGCAACTTGGCCACGCATCGAGGGTACGCTGGAAATTCGCCCTGCCGCAAAGGACCTAGCCAAAGAACAGCGCCCACTTGGGGTTACCAAAGTGACTGTGGGGCTATATCGCACTGACAGTGCGACGCCCTCAGGAAACAAACCAACACTATCCGGAAAGAAGGAACGGTCGTATCTCGTTACACGCCAGAAGGATCTATGGAGTAGCACCCGCGAGGTGTACGGCCTAGACCTGCCGTTCATTCTCAGCCTGCCCACGAAAGTTGCCGCTAGCTTTTCAGCAGGCAAGATGGCAGAGACTGTCTACTATATGTTTGTATCTGTGACGTGCCCTACAGCCAAAGTGCCGGTGGACCATCGCACGTTCCCCGTGGGAATCAAGTGCTTTGGCACGCTATCGACGCTGGGAACGTACCAGCAGCCGCTCAATGGCGAAGCCAAGTCTTCAGACCACTACGTGACGCTCGAATATCGGGTTCCGCAGGCGGCCTATGGGCCAGGCGACACCGTCAACGCAACAGTGACCGTGGGGTGCAACCTCGATTGGCCCAAGGCCCGCAAGGCGCGGCTGCGCCGAATTTCGCTCGAATTGGTACAGGTAATCAGTTTCTCTATACCCGAAACGGAGACGGTCCCCGATAAACGGCTGCGAGTATGTAAGACCGCCAAGGAATATGGCGACGTCAAGCTGGGCGATGGGCCCCAGTCGTGTGAGCTGGCCCTCGACATCCCCGGGCTGCATCTCGAAGGTAAGGACGGGATTGTGGCCAAGGAAAGCGCAGAGCTGCCGGATGAGGGCCGCATTGGCTTCACTACCTCGTGTTCGCTCTACAAGGTCGAGTTTGAGCTCATATTCAAAGCCCGGTTTTCGCATGCCCGCGATATTGAGACGAGCCAGAAACTCACCATCTCACAGTTCGACAGCGCAACAAGTCTTGTCTATATGCACAGTGGGCTGGCAGCGGCAGAGCTGACGCAATTCGCCGACAAACGCGCCCCTTCCCCCACATTATGTGACAGTCCGTTGGATACCGGGGTCGAAATCAGGTGATCTGCAGTTCCTAGCGAAGTTCCAAGCGAAAAAGCAGAAAGCAAAAGCTTTTTTCCAGGTTCCGTGACCCCATGAGGCTAGAATCCGACCCTGCGGTTGTTTGTGCCCATCGTACCTCACTCTGGCGTTTTCCACATGCGTCGATACCCGGCCCGCCTTCACTTATCGGGATTTTCGAGCGGTCTCGTGCCTGTAGCTCACGTCATATGTCGCACGGCGTTTCACCGATAACTCTCCGGGTGGCTTACGAATATCAAAAACCCTTAAACTGCACGGATACCAAGTTGCTTGCAAGACATGCCAGCTGCCACGACGCCTATTAGCGCCGTCAGAGTGAATGCGCCGAAGGCTGCCAATGCTACAGTTATATTCCTGCACGGTCTCGGCGACTCTGGCGAGGGATGGAGCTTCCTGCCTGCCGAGGTGTACCAACGCCCGTCGCTACAGCACGTCAATTTTGTGCTTCCTAACGCCCCCGTACGCGACATCTCTGTTTTCGGGCAGCGCGCGCCTGGTTGGTACGATATAAAGGGCTTTGACGGTAAGCCCGAGCAGGACAAAGAGGGCATTCTCCAGTCGCTGGCCGTGGTCAAAGACCTGATCGACAACGAAATCAGTCGCGGCATTCCTGCGGATCGTATTGTTCTCGGTGGCTTCAGCCAGGGATGCGCGCTCGTCGAAGGCACAGCCGTGACACTAAACAAAAAGCTGGCAGGCTTCGTGGCCGTCTCGGGGTCTATCCCGATTGTAAAGGTTCTTGAAGGTATGAAATCTAGTGTGAATGCCGACACACCGATGCTCATGCTTCACGGGGTGGCCGACCAGATTGCCCCGATCAGCACAGGCGTCACGTCAAGACAGATCCTCGAGTCAGCCAAATTCGGCCTCAATAATGTGGAGTGGCACGAGTACCCTGGTCTCGCACACAGCGTTTCTCCCAAAGGTCTCCTGGAAATCATCAAGTTTCTAGAACGCGTGTTACCCCCCCTGCAAAAGTGAAGCGCCTCTGATCATTAATGTCCGCTTGCACTTTACGCTCTACACGACGGAGTACGACACATAGTACAACGTCTCACAACATTTACCGCGGCTAATCATATATCGGCTCCTTGGCATGCACAAATACTGCTGAGGCGGCCCTGTAAACGTTTGAACATGCTCGCCACGACCTATCAAGTAGATGAATAATTCTAACCCACTAGAAATAGATTTACGCAACGAATATAGTCACTGCAAATATGCTGGTGCTACGAATGGCTGCTTGCCATCTTCTACCATCTTGAGAATCACAAGCCGCTTAATTAGTAACCGGTATTTATCACATGTCGGCCGATCATAAGCAATTAAAAATAACAAATGCAGGAAAGTAGCGTCTGGCAGATATGATTCTCTCCCTTTTTGGGTTTCGCTATTGGGAGATCCCAGTGCATTTTGTTTGTGTCGCGTTCTCAAACAATGATCGTGGGTCAATTTGGCCGTACAGAAAACAACCAGGGTTCCTGAGTTCTGAAGAGGCCAAGCAGCAACGCATCTTTACAGTGGCCTACAGAGCATACCCAACAGTATACAAACAGTGAGTTCCTAACAAGTACCGGGGGGGGGGGG
>JAJMGW010000083.1:0-14916 GCA_030582755.1 Wickerhamiella galacta | reverse complement strand
TTTATGTCGTCCAGGAGGCTTAGCATTGTAACGGCGCCCCTTCAGCAGGACTACACTCAAGTCCAAGATATTTCGCAAGAGATGGACACTCTCAATTCAGAGCTGTCTGCATTGGCGGATGAGATGGGCCACACTGCGCAGGTCATCCGCGCAATGCAAACGTTTACCATAAACAACGCGAGCTGGGTCATGGCAATGGGAACCGCTTTCTCGGATCCAGTGGAAGAAAAACAATCCCAGAAGAGCTGACCACTCCTAAAGTTCTTGCGCTGTCTACATCATGAACCTCTTGCGCATCCCTCTATCTGGAGTAAAGCCACCAAGGTCAGCGGTGATCCTCTCGCCATCCTCTATGACCTTTCTGTAGTGCTCAGGAGACGTATCGTCAAGGACAAGTTTCGGCCCTGCACCATTCTGGTATCTTTGAAGCCACTGTGCAGCGACCATCTCTGGGTTGTAGCTCCTAGTCGTAGCCAAACTTTTCAAGACAGCGGTAATTTCGTTGGTTTGCGGCCCCGGGTACCTTGCCTCAGCAGCATAGTTCTTGTTGATCATAAACAAGAGATAATCTGCAAGAACCACAGGGTCTACAACGTTTCGATAGTTCACTGCGTTGATTAGGCACATGTTCATCATTGTCTCGGGGTTCCTTGCCTGGGGTATAAACACACCGGGCGTGTCGTGAATAAAAATCTTTGGACTATCGCTTACCGTTATAGCCTCACTGATGCTTCGTGTGACTCCCGGTGTGTTGCCGGTTCGCGCCACTCTTTTTCTGCCCCGGTCCCGTATCCCGTATTGACGAAGTGAGTTTATCACAGTAGATTTGCCCACGTTCGGCATGCCGGTGATGAGCACACGGTATCCCAAGGGCGGCGCGATGTCATGTTTCGGAAACTTGTGGACGATGGCATCATACACCCGCTTGATGTCGGTCCGTTTCGAACTCTCGATCCGCAGAAACTCCTGTCGCGGATCCCACTTTTCAATAACACTGTGCGATAGCTTGCTCAAATCCCTTTTCGTATAAACAACAATTTTTTTCTTGCCACCGAGGACTTGGTCGAACAGCGGATTGATGCAGCTGATCGGCGCCCGCGAGTCTCGAAGCTCAACAATAAGGTCTATCTGGAACGCCAGCTGCCTCAGAGCAAATAACGCCGCACGGTGGTAGCCCGGGAAGTTTGCCAGTACCACATTATGTGACGGAAACACCTCTCGCGGCTGAAACGCTGCTCGTAGGGCACTGCTCATAAAGAGATGCCTGCTTAGTCGATTTTTCAAGTTATGCCGCTGGTGATTTTGAGCGGCTATCCAGCCTCGGGGCTGTCTACGCGAGCACGCGAGCTGGAAACGCATTTTAATCACCGGTTGGGGGAAGAAATCAAGTCTGTGGTGGTGATTGACGATGCAGAGCTGGGGATCACCAAAACAGATTACAGGGAGCGGGACCCAGAAAAAGCTGCCCGGGGCGCCCAGATGGCAGCTGTCAAAAGGCATTTGTCCAAAGACACCCTGGTGATCCTTGATAGCCTTGCGTATATCAAGGGGTTCCGGTATCAGCTGTTCTGCGAGGCAAGGGCACTCAACACCATGTCCTGCGTGGTTCATGTGGGAACACCTGTAGACCAGTGTCGCACATTCAATTGTGAGCTTGCACAACAAGATAACGGCTGGCCCGAAGACTTGTTTAATGCGCTGGTTTTCCGCTACGAAGAGCCCAATGCAATGACGCGTTGGGACTCGCCCCTTTATATACTACTTCCCGAGGACCGTGTGCCAATAGCCGACATCTGGGCGTCTCTCATCTACAAAAAGCCTCCGCCGCCAAACCAGGCTACCACTATAAAGCCTGCGGCCCCTGCAAACTACCTTTCGGCCCTGAACGAGATCACAGCCGAGGTCGTGAAAACGCTTGTCGACCTCCACCGCGACGCACCTGGCGCACAGATCACTATTGACGAGAAAAGGATCGTTTTGCCCTACGAGCTCACTCTTCCCCAAATCAACAGGATCCGCCGGAACTTCATCCAGCTGAATAAGTCCGCGACCATGCCCGTGGGCAATATTAAACTGTTTTTCATCGACTTTGTGGTCAATAACTGGAACAATGAATAAATTAATCAGGAATATGCGGTTGCGTCGCATTCCAAAGCAGTTGGGTCCCCTGCGGCGATATGTTAGTGGTTCTGTCCGCCCTTCTCTCACAGCCGCCTCTCTAAACATTGCTCGCGGCAATTACAAGCAATTAGCCAAAGAGGATGTGGCGCATTTTCGGTCGTTCTTACCCGAATCTGCAGTAATCTCTGACCCAGACGATATCGCACCCTACAACAAGGAATGGACCCAAATGTACGAGGGCCAATCTGCCCTTCTCTTGAAACCGGAATCCACCAATCAGGTGAGCTCAATAATGCGCTACTGCACAGACCAGAATCTAGCTGTTGTACCGGTGGGTGGGAGAACAGGTCTAGTTGGCGGTGCCGTGAGTGTCTATGACGAGATTCTGCTTTCACTTGAAAACATGAACAAGATTAGATCGTTCGATCCAAGCAGCGGCGTTCTCGTGGCCGAGGCTGGCGTTATCCTAGAGACTGCAGACGAATTCTTGAAGCAGCACGGTCATATTTTTCCTCTCGACCTTGGTGCTAAAGGTTCCTGTCAGCCCGGAGGTAACGTGTCTACCAACGCAGGAGGCGTACGCCTACTTCGTTATGGCAGCCTCCATGGCAGCATTCTTGGTTTGGAAGTTGTTCTATCAGACGGTACAGTGCTCAACGGCCTCACCACGATGCGAAAAGACAATACCGGTTACGACCTCAAACAGCTATTCATTGGGTCTGAGGGGACGCTTGGAATTGTAACGGCTTTATCAGTTGCCTGCCCACAAGATTCAAAGTCCATCAATGTTGCATTTCTAGGTACGGATAGTTTTGAAAACGTTCTTAATATTTTTCGCCTGGCCAAGGAAAGGCTTTCAGAGATACTCGGGTCTTTTGAGAGCATAGACAAGGAGAGTCTCGATATTGTTAGGAATAGCTACGACTTCAAGGAACCACTCTCCTACCGACCCTGTTTTGCTGTTCTTCTTGAAACCAGAGGTTCGGATGCCCCCCACGACAGGGAAAAGATAAAGCGGTTATTCAGGGATCTGATAAAAGAGAATCTGATTATCGACGGCATCCTTGCAGAAACACAGGTAGAAGCAGCCAACTTGTGGAAATGGCGCGAAGAAATTCCCGCAGCAGCTACTCGGACAGGTGGTTTCCTAAGCTACGATCTCTCTCTGCCTTTGCCAAAGATGTTCGATATAGTGGACGAAATACGCCAACTGCTTATCCAAAAGGGTTTCCTTGGCGATGATCAGGAATTGCGGTCTGCGGCTTTGGACACGTTGGCGACTCTAACCTGCATATCCTCATTCCTTACCGTCGATTCGAGCCAGAGGTTCCAGCTGTTCTGGAACCTTTCATATTCAACCGTATAGCAGCACTTGGAGGCTCGATCTCCGCTGAGCATGGGATCGGCGTGCAAAAACGGGACTGCAAAGGGTTCTCACAAAGTATTGAGCAAATAGCGCTGATGAGGGCTATCAAGGAAAAGATTGATCCCAGAAACTTGCTGAACCCCTATAAATATTTTCACATAAGGATCCGGCCCATTATAGATACATAATGGTTCGGCGAGTAGACCCATGGATTCAAATATGACGTACCCTATTAATCAAGGCTATATATAGTATATAGGTATTATCCATTTAAGGGGCTTGCAGTTTACATAGGTTGGCAGTGTGAATAAATCAACAGTTAGACAGACTGCCAGTGCGGAGGGGACACGGTATATCTTGGACATGTTACCTTAGACAGGTTCCTTTGGATATATCACAGGCACTGGCTGAAAACACGCATAATCCGCTTGGCAATACGCAGGTAATAAAATATCTTCTGAGGGTTGAAGTTCTGACCAGCACCATGACCCTGGTGCTGGCCACCATATCCGCCATCAGTGTTGTATCCTCCGTTGTAGAAATTGTTCTGGTACCCAGGAGCATTGCCGTTAGAGGGTGCAAACTGCTGGGGTTGTCCATAGAGCTGCGGACCGGGACCAGCACCTGGTGTTGCCGCAAGATTTGCAACTACAACACCAGCATTTCCGTGCTGCTCATGCCACTTGATGCGGTTTTTTGTCAGATATTCCTCGATCGCAGGGCGCAGCTTCGCAACATGGTTCTCGGAGTGGATACCTTTGCCAGTAATGATTTTGACTTGCTGTTCCCCGCGCTGCTTGCCAGCACCCAACCGCACATCCAATGCACTGAGCGCTTCTCTCACGAAAAGGCCGTGCAAATCTATCTCGTCTGGTCCTGAGTCCATGTTGTTGGCTCGAAACACCCACGCGGCAGCCTGCCCGTCCAAGTCCTGGGACCGAGCCTCGTGCTGCTTAGCCTCATAAGAGAGCCGAGAAGCCTCGGCTTTGTTGCCCGAACTGTAGGCCTTCTTTGCCCGAGCAGCGGCCTTCTGCTGCTGGTTCTTCTCACTCTCGGCCTGTGCCCGCAAACGCTTGTACTGGGAGTCATCCGCGTGGTTGTAGTCACGGGGTGGCTTCCCTATGATCTGCTGTCCAAGTGATCTTGAAACGGTGCCCACGTCGCCCATCTGGAGAAGGTAAGGAAGCTTGTTTTCCTAATCTGGAAATCTTGAGATCACGTGTTTCTGCTTCACATGCCACATTAGGGCACGGTGAGACGGCAGTTCCAAAGTGGTTATGCAGTTGAAATGGCGATGATAACACCCGCATAATGTCTTATTATCGTATCTTTGTTTTGTAACCTGTTACACAGGAACGCATCCTGACCTGCAACTCAAACCCTATCCCGTCATCACGGGTTCCATGGATGCAGGAACAATACATATTTACAAGTTAGGTATGATACATTAGCAGTCAGTGCTGATCCGTTTCCAAGGCTTGACGAAGTGATGCGTGACCTTTGCCGTGAGGGTCTATGACAGATAACCCAGCTGCACAAATGTTTTTGAGCTCGGGCGTCAGTGTCACTAGCCGTTGTTTGAGGAGACTAGGGATGAATCTGTTCAAGGCAAACGTGATCTGCTTTTCGTTGCCGCATTTTATTACCATCGCAATAGCTGTATCAACCAAGAGGGGGTCGAGGGCTGTGACGTTGGACAATGTATCCAAAACTCGCCAAAAGCTTGTCCACGATTCCCGGTTCACAAAAACGGTGAGCACAAATAATAATGTCTCCGAGTTCACAAAAAGGTACGAGCTCTCCAGTAGTGGCCAGACCCGCGAGAGTCTATGATCGGAGAAAATTGCCATCTTCTCTGCAGGTGGAAATGGCTCTTTTAAAGCCCCAACTGCAGTAACTGTCTCTGCTGATGGTGCCATGAGCATGCGAAAAATCAACGCGAGTGCTTTTTGGTTTTTGAATAAAGAGTCGCCAGTAGACCTGAAGACCAGCCGGTGAAGTTCTAGCACGTAGTCGCACTTTGAGTCACAGACAGCGGCCCATTTTTTCACGGTGCTTTTATCAGCAGGTTCTATGACAAATTCATGTTGCCGGTGATAAGCAATACCCTGGAGCGCTATCTCGACATCGACATCGTCAACAAGATATCCAGACGCACACTGCAGTGACACACTCTCCAAAATATTCCTCGGCGAAAAGGCAGAGCTTACAATACAACATGCAGCCACAACTTTGAGCCGCGCTCTCCAACTGCTTCTATCCAAAACTGCAGGCAGAGTCTTGAGAAACGACACAAAAAATGGACTCGTTTCTGTAAGCCTTTCATTCTCAGGGAGTGACTCCAGTTCACTGACTGCATTTGCAACAAGGAGCAGCGGGTCTCCTTTTCCGTATTCGCTGGGTCTTGTGGGTCCTGCTGCAGCGGTAGAATAGTGTCTTCTACCAGAAGAGCTAAAGGGTTTCTCTGTAGCCCCGGTAGTGGTCTCAGATTCCGCCGGCTCTACATATTCCTCGTAGACCTTCGTAGTGCCAAGCTTGGACCCGTCAACGTTCTGTTGGAGTAAAGAGTCAAGATCGAGAGCCTCCCTGCGGTCTTTGGTAAGTAAATGAATAAATATGCCGTCCAGCTTGGTATCAATTGCGACCCAAGAGCCTGTCTTACCGTCTTGCTCGTCAACAAGCCTGCCGCCAGCAGCGTCGGCGTAGCGCTGTCTTTGAGCCTTACGGCGAGCACGGCGACGGGCGACTCGGAGATAGTTCGCGGTCAGCAGTCCCTCCCGTGCAGCTACGACGCCATGATCATACTTGAGCCACTTGGAAAGAAGCGAAGCGGCGCGTCCAATATGCTTTGGGTTCTTTCCGTCGCTCAAAATCATAATCGCCGGTCCTAGTGCCGTCTCCGACTCTCGTGTATCCACAATTTGTAAATCTTGCAAGCCAAGGTCGTATGCCATATACTCGACGATATCTTTTAAAGCTGGAGGTGCGTCTTCAGGAAGCTCGGGGAGCTTAATGAGTGCTTTCCTATCTAATAGGACTTGGGCGTTGGAAACATACCACGGTACCGAAGCCGGCCGTTTATTTTTCCCAGATTTGGGGCTTTCGTGCTCGTTTGTCGATTTAGCAGCTGTGAGACCCGGACTGGGTTCATTTGCTCCTTCGTCTGTCGTCTTTGAAGGCCCGGCGTTAGTTCCTACATCACGCCAACTGCTTGTCAACAGTACTCTCGGATTCGTTTGTGCAGGTCTAAGAGATCGCGAGGTGAACAGTAGTGGCGTTCTTCTCATCGCTATGCATCAAGTCTCCACAATTCTGGTACAAAAAATTGGGAAATGTAATTTGTCAGGGGACCCGTCTCAAACCGACCCTCGCGAATGCTCCGCACACAGCTGAAAAAATGGGAAAAAGACTTTAAAAAGCAACATGGCCGTAATCCCACAAGCTCAGATGTAAGAAAAGTGCCTGAAATGCACAAATTGTACAAAGAATATGCAGTATCGAAAAAGAAGTCTGAAAACGCCGGTCCTGCCCAGCCTAACAATCGCAACGAGCAAGGCTCAGCCACGGCTTCAATGCAAGAGACTGGAATTCTTGACCAAGACTCGGACCAGGTCCAAGAGGCCGACACACCACGCAAGCCAACAGTATCGGAAGTCACACCTACCCCGCAACACCATGGCCGCGTTCTTGGACTATTTGATATCAAATTACCAGCAACTCCAGTCAAGCAACCGGTTACACCGCTTAAACAGCACGTCATGGAGACTCCCACTTCGCAACGGACTCCATCATACGTAAATCAGTGCGTCACCCTATTCCCCGAAGAAGAGTCACCTCTGGGGGCACCCCGGCGAGCCACAAAGAGCGTAAGCCAACTAATAGAAGACTCAAAGCTGTTTGGGACAGAGCCTAGGGCGCTAACATTCGATGAGCATGACGCGCAGGAAGAGATCCTCGCGAGCTCGGACGACGACCCACTGGAGAGCGGCAGCGTGGAGGTCCCCCTACCAGCGCAGGAGAATACTAACAAGCGCAAAAAATATGGTCGGAGACAAGCTAAGAAGGCGAGGGTGGTTCTGAAGCCTGTACTTGAGACTGATGTCCCATCGCAACGGAAAGCTACACAAAACTACCGGCGGCTTAACATCCAGAAAAAGAAGCCCTTTGGCCGTCGTAATTAACTTATTCGTGAGTATCAGGGTTTTATCCTGTTACTGACATCATATTTCAGCATCAGCACATTGGATAATTTATGCGAGCGTTTGATAAATTACAACTATTTATAGTCATGTACTTAGGACGCCATGAGCAGGTCCATCATGCCAGAAAGCTTTTCTGCGTCTTGCCCACGGTCTACCTGGACACGGACTTTACGCAGCAGCTGCTGTACAAGGTTTGCCAAAATAGGGGTTTTCTCAACCAGTTCGCCATATACATCGAGAGCAGCGCCAACCCAATCGGCTACTAGAGAAGTGGCTCGAATATCGTGGACAGACTTCAAAGCCCACCGGAGTAAAGGTTCAAGGCTCTCCTCGTCACGGTTTGCCAGACTGACCAGTACCTTGCCGGCATTTCTCAGCTCGGACAGGACCATGAGGGTCTGGTCTGGTCCAACTCCAGGGGAAAACGCAGCGTCCAATGCATCACTCCATCTGAACGCCTTTATATGCTTCTCATACGACTTGAGCCGGACAGAAGGTTTGTTTGTGCCCCTATATATCTGATGCTCCAGCTCCCCCTTATACTCCGAGCCCCGAATCATCCGGGCAAAATTACTTGACTTTGTCTGCTTGGGTGTCGGTGCCTTCTTGGGCTCAGTCTTTCGAGTTCTCACCGAGAGCAGTCCCGATGTCAAGCCGGTCGCGATCTGTCTGAGATCGGGCGAGATACCTGTGCTAAGTACAGGGCCACCGTATCGCCAGCCAAACTTGACTTGGTACTGGGGATCGCTAGTGTCGATGACTTTGACATGGCCATCTAGTGAGCCTGCCAACATGCCTCGCGAACCCGCAGAGGCCAGGCAGGTAACAGTCTTTTGGAAATTGCCCAAAGACTTGACCCGTTTTCCAGCTGTGAGATCCCAGATCTTGACAATTGGCCCACCTGCAGTAGCAAGAGTGGTCTCGTTAAGCGACAAAACACTCTCCACAGGCTCTCCATGGTCAAACTCCGCTACGGGCCCCTGCTGGCTCTTGATTCTGGGATCGTAGAGCCTCGTGTATCCGTCGTAGCAGCCAGTCGCTATGAGGGACGAGTTTTGCACAAACACTGCGCTGCGAATATAGTCGGTGTGATCAGCGTACTCGCAAAGCGGGACGCTTGACGTGAGGTCCCAGAGCCTAACCACTCTGTCATCGCTGGCGCTGAGCAACGTGCTCAGGCTTGTAGGGTGGAATTTGGTGACGTGAACCGCATATGTAGTTGGTTGCAGCGTGACTAGCACGGACCTGCTAGACGTGTCGAATGCCTGTATCAGACCGGTTGCGTCTCCCGCAACCAGTAGCCGGCCGTCGTGACGAAACTCACCACTGTACACTGTGTCTTTGAAACGCGCAAATGTTTTATGCACTTCTCTGGTCTTGGCGTTTAGAATCTGAATACGAGTCGAGCTGGTCACTGCAAGGTCGTGGGGGGACGCAGGGCTGAAGTTGATGTGGTTAACCGCATTATTCTCTTTGATCAGCAGAGGCTGTTTGTAGCCACTCCAGTACCTAATATCTGGGGTCGTGGCATTCGGAAGCGTCGGGTTTCGTGTCGGCTGAAGCCTCCCCAGCGGCGCACTCATCTCTTCGCTTCTGGATCACCAGTGAAATTTTAATATAATAATAATGTAGCACGCCGTTTATAAGCTGGCACGTGAGCGAAACCTCTCTTGAAAGGGGTTGCAGCAGACCGGAAACGAGCTGAACATGGAATAGGTGTGCACTTGGAGGCTGGTAGTTTACGTTTTCCAGATATGGAAGCGCAGCGTCACCTACCATTGCCCATCCGGGCGACTCGCAAAAGACCAACTGATTATGCAAACCTCACAAAATCCAAGACCCCAAACAGTCGGTTTGAGGAGGCCTGAGGAGGCTATTATCCAGCAATGAAGACCCTCATCACCGTCATTGGCAATACCGGCGTCGGAAAGTCCAGACTTGCGGTAGAGCTGGCCAAGGCATTTAACGGCGAGGTCATAAATGGCGACTCTATGCAGATGTACCAGGGACTGGATATCATTACGAACAAGCACCCCGTAGAAGAACGGGACGGAGTTCCGCATCACTTGCTGGGGCATGTACCTTGGAATGATTCGTTCACAGTCCAGCGGTTTGAATCTGAGGTCGACAAGCTCATTGCAGACCTCGATGAGCGAGGGAAACTGCCCATTGTGGTTGGGGGGACGCATTACTATATTCAATCGCTCATATCTAAAGCTTCTTTAATAGGGCAGGCAGCCGAATCTAAGCGGCCGTTGACGGAGCAAGAAAAGGCGGTCTTGGATGATCCTGCACAGGTAGAAGTCAAACTCAAGGAACTGGATCCGATCGTAGCCTCGAAATTTCACCCCAACGATACGCGACGCCTGCGCCGCGCCTTGGAGATCTACTACACTATGGGTAAAATGCCATCAGAAATTTATCATGAGCAAGAAATCTCGACCGATGCTCTTAAATACAAGGTGCTTGTGTTTTGGGTATATTGTGACCGCGACACACTTAATACGCGTCTTAACGAACGCGTCGACACCATGGTCCAACAAGGACTTATGCAAGAACTTGAAGGCATGTTCGACGTCTGGAACAGAAACCCAGAGTCTGAGTGGGGCGTGTGGCAAGTGCTCGGGTTTCGCCAGTTTCTGCCATATTTGACTGGCAGTGATCAGAATATGCAAAGTTGCGTGGAAATCATGAAATCAGAGACGCGGCAGTACGCGAAACGGCAAACCAAGTGGATCGTCAACAAACTCATACCGTTCCTGCAAAAGATAGGGGGGACTTTGGCTGCACTAGACTCGTCAGATTTGGCGTCATGGAGCACTGCAGTGCAGGATAGAGCTATTCATATTACCAAGGATTGGCTCCAATCCGTCCCGATCACCGTCCCTTTAATACCTCCTTATGTGGACGCCGAAAGGAAACAGCACGCCTATAGCCGAGACCAGTGGGTGAGATATCGTTGCGACGTCTGCAGCCGGCGCAAAAGCCATGAAGTTGTCATTATGGGTGATCAAGCTTGGAAGACACATCTGTCTAGTAAGGGTCACCAAAAAATTGCAAGTCGTGCAAAGGGGGCTGCGTTGAGGAGCAGGGGTCCTGAGAGCTATGCAAAGTGAATGTCGCCTCCTCGTTGCCAGCCACCACCATTCGACACGTAGTTGTTGCTTTGGGCGCTCTGGGGGTTCATATTTGTGGTTGGATGATAGTATGCCGGCGCCAGGTCCAGGTGCTCACAATCTGACTGTAATTGCGATATTTTGGCCATCAATCTATTATAAAACCTTCGTCCGTCCTCAAGATTGGAAATGATGTCTTGGAATTCATCATACGCCATTTGCAGGGCTTCAATAGCCATCCTTCGCCCATCAAACCCCGCGCCTGGTGTGCGCTCTGTGCACGTAAAGACATGACACTTCTGGCGCAATTGCTGAAGCAAATGATGTTGCGCTAGTTCCTCCTGTTTAACATATGCAAGGTCGTCATCGAACCCCGACACAGCAGCGATGTATACGTGTTCCAGCTCCCCCGCATCAGAAACCTGATGTTTGGCGGCCTGGACGAAATTGCGAATCGGCTTGCTTAAATCCATCATGTATGCTCGCTTTTTTACCTGCTTGGAGAACTCCTGTCTTTTGGCCATCACGCTCTGCAATTTGTGCATTATCTCGGTAATGCCTTCAGCCAAATCACTAGGAGCTCTATGTGTGGTCGCCGTTGAGCTTGGCCTGGGCAGAAACTTGGAAATTGCCGACTGCCCCCCTGCGAGGACGCCCAACAAGTTTTCGCAAGAAGAGATTTTCTTCTCTATCTTTTTGTCACTTCCAAGCGCAATGTCGTAGTAGTTTGCTAGTTGTCCGTACCTTCCAAGATATTCCTCGTGAATGGGTATTCCGTCGCGCAGCCCATCCAGCATTTGGGCAAGAGCTCCAAGTTGGGTGGATGCCTTGGCAGCTAGGTTGTTGAGATCCAAAACTGACACAGCTAACATTTCAACACCACCTATCTGGTTAACTTGCATGCCGTACTCAACCAAGTACTGAGGTATTTCCCGTTCATTTGAGCGGTCAATCAAGCCAGGGAGCTTGCACTCTCTGAATGCAGCGTGGACCTCATGATCAAGTATATCCAAAGGACGACAAATGAAGTCGGCGACAAACCTTTCAAGCCGCTCTTTATAAACCACCCGTGCATGCGCCACGTCAAACGGCATAAGCATGGAGAACAGCCTACCAGGATGCGGATCCTTCAAGGCCTGGGGCATGTGGGAAGTGCTGACCACTGACGGCTTAATTGGTGCAACCTTCCGCGGCACTACCTGCATATAAATGAGATCGTTATCCTTCTCAGCTTTGATAACGTCGCTGGTGACTCTGTTACGCAGTTCTGTCAAGTTGGAGATTACAAGGGGCGCCACCGACGTTTTTTGTGAATAGGACTGCAAAACATGGTTGCATGCGTCCTTTGCCTTTTGCAGGTGAGCCACTTCCTCGCCATATTGCCCTTTTTCTAAGCACACGAGTGATTGTCGATAGTGAGCCACTCCCTCAAACTGGGCAAACTTGAACTGGAGATGCGCAACCCAATCTCCAGGCACAGCGGACGTCTTGTTGGTGGCTTGGAGGGCCTTTAGGTAAAGTCGTGAACAGCCCTGCGCCAGTTTCGCCAAAACCCATGCCTTGACACCGTCGTTGCGCGCTTTAGCCCAGAAGAACTCCTGTGCCTGAGCGAGGCACAGAGCCTCGACGAACCTGAGCGTGGGAATGCACAACCCTATGGGACGCCTATCGTAGTCGCAATCTGCGGCGGCCCGAAAGCACCACGCGGCGCACTGCATGTACTGGAAAGCAAACCGCAAGTCATACCCCGCATCATCTCTGGCTTTAATCGAATACTTGGCCCCTAAATTGTAGAGAATATTAACTCGGTCGAACTGTAGACTTTTGCTCTCGACAGGGCCCACTGCGTATCCCAGCGTGCTGTCCCACACAAACAGGCAGTCCAATGACTGGGGAAACTTGGGTATTACTAGATCCAATTCACAGAGATAATCCACCACAGGCTCAAGCGTGAACTTTTGAGAGTTGATCGCAGCCACGGCCCGATCTCGCAGGCGCACAAACTGGTCGACGTCCTGGGAGAATTGGCCCGGGCTCCTGTCATAGCAGTATTCAATATACTCACTCAGCGCGTGGCCAAGACCGCTGGCTGTGACACCGGTCCTAACAGGCACAGCCAACACTTCTAAATCCATGGCGATCACGGCAACCGCCTTTGGAGCCACTTGCTGCCAAAGAAATTATAACTGGGCTTACTAAGATAACAAGCGGCAGATAAATGCACCGGCTGCTCTCGAATACGGCGTCAACGATGTACACAAAGTCCAGTATATAGCCCCAGTCTCCACGGCTATTCTCCAATTCACCAAGACTAGCCTTTCCTTGACTGGTAACTGGTGTTTTGGCGTTAGTGAAAAGAGAACGCAGACTACAGATTACCTTACGCTCCGGCACAGTTTGGTTCTACGAATTGTGGCCCAGCTCGTTGGGGTTCGTAACGTGTTCGCAAGAGCGCACTGCCAAGCGATAGAGCCGCCCAGATTTGCGAATAATTGGCTTCGGGTCGGCCGTGGTTGAGCTCGACCAGGTCGAGCAGGGCTCGGAGATCCAGCACTACTTGCAAGAGCAGACGGCCCCCGGCGCTCCGTAGAAGTTAGTGGCTCGGACCTCGTAGAGCTGCCGAGAGCGGCAAGCTGCAGTTTTTGCTTTGAGCCTTCGCATGATGTAAAACCACTGGTGCGTATAACTGGTACATCGAACTCTGGCTATTATTGATAAATCTGGAGCTTGGCAATGCTACCTGATTGGGCTGCGCAACCTAGACCACGGCACTGTTCTTCGTTGCAGACTGGAATATTCTGGACCGCAGGTTGTTGCCGCAGAACACTGCATGTATCACGCTGCATGATTAGTAGTTGGCCACCCCAATCCTTCCCTCATCCATGTCCTTGTTACCGGAGACCAAAAAGCAGGTCGATGACTATGTCAAGAGCTCCAAGGTGTTCCTTGCCAGCAAGACCTATTGCCAGTACTGCAGGAAGGCCAAGGAAATCTGCCGGCAGTTCGGCATCAAGCCCGTCGTCGTCGAGCTCGACGAGGTAGACGAAGGTCCTGCTATTCAGGCATATCTCAAAGAGATGACAGGCCAGAGCACTGTTCCGTTCGTATTTGTAAATGGCAAGTTCATTGGCGGCTCGAGCGACTTCGTGAAGCTTGCCGAGAATGGCGAGCTTAAGTCTCTGCTCTGAGCCACTTGGTTGGATGTCAGAACTACAGCGACTGAGGTTGAGGACAAACGGGTGTCTTGTGCCGATTTTTCTTTGATTGTGCGTCCTGTGTGGTAATATGCCGACAAGACAATTGCAATATTGATACTGATCTTGGTCGAGCGGCTTTCGACTAGGCCACTCAAAGCACGGTGCCAATGCACATTCGGATAGTTCTAGTTGCAGCTTACTCCAGGCCCAATACACAAGGTCGTGTGTCGTATGATAACTTGGCCTCCAAGGTTGTCCGTGTTCTGAGTGCCAAGTTTATTCCGCGAATCCTCTTAGCGTTAGCTGAAACAATTGTCCATTAGATAAATTGTTTTCACTGAATAGACCGTGCAGTGGCAGCCAGGAGCAGCCAATGAAAATTGGACGGAACTCCTGAATTCACGGCTCATGAGAAGGTCAAGAAATCATTGATTCGCATCACATTAGTTAGGGAATTGGGTCGGGATGCCAGGCAATGCAGAAAGGGTAGGTCTTTTATAACTTCAGAGCTGGTTACTTTTCAACTTTTACACCTAACATACTGTAGCTTAAAGCATGAAGACGTGCCACAATTGGCAATGTCGGTTACTGCACTAAACCTACTTCTCCGCCTCAGTAGCTCCGTGTTCCCTATGATGATGAGAATAAAGGATCACAAGCAGTTGTCTCTGCTTCTATTGTGTAAACCTACTTCGCGCCTCAGTAGCTCGATGTTCCCTATGATGATAAAGGATCACAAAAAGTTGTCTCTGCTTCTATTGTGTCGGCCACTCAATATCCTCATCCTCTGAGGATAAGACGATTTCCTGATGTTCCAAATGAACTAGTCGTTAATATATAAACTTCCTAAAAACCAGGTATAGTAGAGCAATTGCTAGTGCAAGTGTGCAGCCGGAACCACCACCCTCGCTATC
>JAJMGW010000082.1:0-17784 GCA_030582755.1 Wickerhamiella galacta | reverse complement strand
AAGCGGAGATACTTTGCCTCGCATGTTTTAGTTGAGTAAGAATAAGGCCTTGTTGCCGCTGAACCATACTAGGCCGGCCATGGCAGGTGCTCGGAAATGAGTGCTTATTTGCCGGCGGATAGCAATGTTATTATGTGCGGGGATAAATCCTTTGCAGACGACTTAAATGTATGACCGGGTATTGTAAGTGGTAGAGTAGCCTTGTTGTTACGATCCACTGAGATTAAACCTGAGTTGTCCGATTTGTGCATAGCACACTAGTTATTAGTTGACGGGTGTCAGCTAGCAATTAGTGAATTGCTGAATAAATTACTCTATTGAGAGCAACCCATTAAGATCAGCTGAGATCAGACTGCTGTCAGACTCGTACGTAGCACACTAATTATTAGCTGATGGGCGTCAGCTAGCAATTAGTGAATGCTTTCTTCTCTTTCCGAATGCGACACTCGACTGATCTATCTGTGTATTGAAAAGGTGCTATCTCGAAGTAATTGCAGCTTGAGCATCAGTTCCGATTTTTATGGTTGCTCCGAAATCTACATATTAATTGCCCGGCTTCAGCTGCCAGTAGGTGATCCGCTCCAATGTTTTCTATTGCGCGTTAATTGTACTCGTGGTATTTATGCCAAATTTGTGACATCCAACACGATCTGATAACGAGCTGACTAAGTACAATTAGACCCCAACTCGAAAAATACATGCAAGACAAGTGCTGGATATGCCTTGAGGAACAGGACATAGTAGCGAGCCCGCCACAGAGTGACTTGCGGCGCATCTGTAGATGCAACCTTGTGGCCCACGAGTCCTGCTTGCTTCAGTGGACACACGAAAATAACGGGACGGGTCAGTGTCCTCAATGCCAAGCGCCTATACGGGTGGTAAAACGAGGGTCTACGTTTTTGCTATTACGAGAGGGTGTTGAGAGCGTGGTGCGGTTTATTCTTGGTAATGTAGCGTTGAGCAGTACACTTAACGGGGTTCTGGGCCTCTGCTACAGTGCGCTATATGGAATTGGCGCCAATGCTATTCAACTCATGTGCTCCCCACAACAGGCCGTTGCTGCACTAGGGATAACTGGAACTCAGCCTTTTGCGATGCGCTACATGCCTTCTTTTCCTTTCACACCGCTAAGCCTACTCAAGTCGTGGAGAATGCAACCATCACCTTGGCGCCAATTATTGGCACAGAGCTGGCCACATATCACCGTCATGGCAGTCCGCCGTGCTATACTTGTCCCCTTGATTCCTGTTCTCCTCGTTGCACCGACCACTTCCCCATTTGTAGAGTGGGTTTTCTCAATTTTGCCATTAGCTGTGTGGAGCGGACGTATGGAAATAACCCAAACTGAGAGAAGTCTGCTCACAATGCTCATACTTAGACGTTTGTATTTGGACGCCTATGACTATTTCTTTGTCCCCATGCTACGGCATCTCGATCATGTAGTGTCGGGCGCTTCCGGGCACCAAGTTGCAGACGAGGCTGCAGAAGCTGTTGAAGAATTCGGCAATGCCATCGACGCCGTTCTTGAAAATGTTCACTTTAACGGAGAACGCGACGACGGACAAGAGCAAGTAGGTCAAGCTGCTGAAGAGCGGGCCATGCGGCACCTTCGCGCATTTGACAACGCACTGAACAGGATCAGAGAACAAAACCCTGTTCGGAACCCTGTATGGCTACTGGGGACGCCGAGCATCATATCCAGTGTTGGCTACCCCCTGTTGGCTCCGTACTGTGCACGCGTTCTCGGGGACTCACTGAGCTACTTGCCTCTAGTGCGGGAACTGACAATGTTAAACAGGAACCTTCTGGCTTTCTGTATCCTTGTTATTTTGAGAGACGCGGTCAATTTTGCGACGGCGCTAGCTCGTGCTAAACAAGCTGTCACGATGCGCGTACTCAACTATGACGAACAGTCGGACGAGCCTCCTACGAGCCCATCACTAGTTGATCGCCTGCTACAACCGTTTGGGCGGTTGCGCATGGAGATCAACTTCAATTAGCTACTTATCAAGTTCGTAATGAGAAATGCTCTTCCAGTACATAACTACTATACACGGACCCGCAGGCAGAATTAGGATGCTAAATTACGCTAGTGAGGCCACGTACTGCGCGATGTGCCTGTCAAACTTGTCGCAGCGCACTGGCATTTCAAGAGTGTAAAAGGGATTCTTGAGAGCGTAATCGGCATACAGTTGATAGATCTTATTAGTTACTGCCTCGACACCCACCTGGTGCTTGTCTGTGATAATGATGAGCTTTATACCTGTCTGACTCTGGAAGCAATGTAGTGTGAAGCTCGGCGTCTCCATGGACGCGAGACCCGAGCTACCAGCAATCGGTGAGATTCGCGTAGTGAGCGCGTGCACCGAGTGTAGCGTTCCAGCCATAACTAGGTAATCATTGGCTTCCAGGTGGGCGAGCGAGTCGTCAAAATCCCTATGGAACATGAGACCGCCCGCCCGGTTGAGGATCATCACGCTCTTGACCGCCATCCACCCGTAGTCAGCCCCGTCCGTCCAGTCAGCACGAAGAGCCGACAGACTGGCGATCGTCGTAAGAAAAGGGCTGCGCCACCTCCACTGCACGAGACCCTTTATGATTGCGAGTATTTGTCACGGTGTTATTAGTGGTCGCATCGCAAAAATGACCTCAAACGGCTGTCAAGATGTCTTGCAGCCCAAAGGAGAAGGCAGATACACCTAACCCTATTGCAGCACCCTTTTCTGATTGTGCTTTGGGACTTTCGAGATTGCGATTCACGACAATGGCGAGCAAGGTAAGTGCATCAGACGCGGACACCAATTGAATGAGCTAACCTAGCGAGAAGAAAGTACTTTTCTGGCGCGTCTCAGCGAACAGGCGGAGCGCTATGACGAGATGGTCGAGCACATGAAAGACGTCGCCCAGGATGCCAAAGAGCTCACCGTTGACGAGCGCAATCTTCTGTCTGTTGCGTACAAGAACGTCATTGGTACCCGCCGCGCCAGCTGGCGCCTTATTCTGTCTATTGAGCAGAAGGAAGTGGCAAAGAGCGACGCCTCTAACCACCTGGAGGAAATTCGCGCTTATAAGGCCAAGATTGAGCGCGAGCTGCAAGGTATTTGTGAGGATGTGCTCAAGTTTCTCAACGATGTTCTGTTGCCGCATGCTACAGACGGCGAGTCCAAAGTTTTCTACTATAAGATGCAGGGCGACTACTATCGTTACCTTGCTGAGTTCTCCCAGGGCGAGAAACGCAAAGAGGTAGCGGCGGCCGCGCTTGACGCGTACAGTAAGGCCACTGAAGTTGCTCAATCTGCACTGTCGCCGACGCACCCCATTCGATTGGGACTCGCACTCAACTTCAGTGTGTTTTACTACGAGATTCTCAATTCCGCGTCGCGCGCCTGCCACTTGGCTAAGCAGGCATTTGATGACGCCATTTCCGAGCTGGACTCGCTGCCTGAAGAGCTATACCGTGACTCGACGCTGATAATGCAGTTGCTGCGTGACAACCTTACGTTCTGGCAGAATGATCTCAACGATGCCGAAGAGGCGGCCCCCACTGAGCCTGAAGCCCCTGCTAAGCAGGAGCCGGCAGAGTAAGCTATGTTTACGACCGTACCGGGCCATGAGGCTGCCTATAGCGCTCGCTTGCCGCCAGCGGACGTCACCCAGTCCTGCCGCGTTCACAGCCCCGTGCTGGTCCAAGTCGTGGACGCACTGAACATTAGCACGTCTGCGCAAGCACAGCTTGGCGCCTTAGTGGACGATGGGAGCCGACGGGCTCCATCTGAAGATGCCGACTCTGCCGAGATGAAGGGCAGCGCTCCCGAGAGCAAGCTAAAACGCCCTGTTTATCGCTACACAGTGCAAGATTCTGTTGGCAACATGCTTTATCTTATGTATCCGAAAGAAAGCCCAATATGTGAGGCCAGTCTTGGAAGCATTCTCATTATACAGGGCTGCGAAGTACAGCGCGGTATTCTCGTAGCGACGCCTCTCACCGCCAAGGTGCTCACCCCGGGGGTGTCAATTCCGCGGGTTGACGCCATACAACGTCTACAAGCGCTCGTAGAGAAGGCAACCTAGTCTAGTAACCGTAGTCCAATCAATCCAATCAACCATGGGCAATACATGACGCAAAGTGATCAGCGTGGATTTGATGCACAAATCTAGAAATGCGTCTTGACTCTCGATCGCTTACCCACTAGCCATTTGTTCCATCACAACGTGGGCTGACGCGAGTTCAAGGTGTTACGGCGCGACAGGGAGATCTGCTGTGCCATTTCAGCCAGATTCACCGTACTTGCATGTCGCGAGCCCGTGAGCGACGACTGCGGGTTGTTGCCACCTCCAGTAGCCATCACGGCTTCTTTAGTCGTACCCTGACTGATGTCGTAGGCGGTACGGGTACTTGCTTCCACGGCACGGATGACCGCGCCGCGCATGTTACGGTCCTCAAGCTGGGCCAGGCCGTTTATAGTGGTGCCTCCGGGTGTGCACACGTTGTTGCGCAGCACTGCTGGGTGTGCACCATCGAGTACCATACTGCCAGCTCCGGCCACGACCTGGGCGGCACATTGCTTAGCAGTCTCGTAAGGAATTCCCATTAACACAGCGCCATCAGCGAGTGCCTCCATGAACAAGTACGCGAAAGCGGGGCCAGAGCCACAAAGAGCAACACAAGCATCCTGCTTGGACTCCTCGACTACTATGTACTTGCCAGTCTGAGAGAACATCCACTCCACCGCCATGGTGATCGGGGACTCAGGAATGTACTCGCTCTGGAAGCTCAGGGCAGTCATGGCCATCCCAATGCTAGCCGCTGTGTTGGTGGTAGCACGAACAATATACGCGTTGACAGTAGTGTATTGGCGAATTGTCTCAATGGTAGTGCCTGCTAAAAGAGAGACGAGTACAGTAAAGTGCGTGTAGTGGAGCTTTCCGAGAATCTCCGACACCATGTTGGGCTTGAACCCCAGAACAACAATGTGGCTTTCATCAATGACAGTCTGGTTATCCTCGACCACTCTAATCTGATCACCAAAGGTTGAAATCAGTCGCTGACGCGAAGCCTCGCTTTTGACGCTCACAATAAACTGCTTGGGCACAATATCGCCGGTCACAGCGCTAGCTGCTTTGAGAGTGGCGGCCAAAACCGCGCCTCCCATGTTGCCAGCGCCTATGAAACCCAAGGTGTAACCCGTTTCAAGTACCATTTGCGAATGTACTTCTAGTTGGAAGGTTGCAACTTACGTTGCGGGGCCCTAGGCCGAATGTGGTCACATGACAAAACCGCAAAGGGACGTTTGCGATCCTGGATAGCCAGCCGGGTGGCGGACCAGTGCTCTGGAACTTTAAATCTCGGTTGAACACACCGCTGCTGTGCCCGAGTGATACTCTCAGTTGCATTCGAAAGATGCACACCGCAAAAGTTAAGGCTGGCCATTGACGCAGGAGCAACTTGTCGGCAAAACTTACTAGTTTCCCTATGATCTCTAGGTGGCTTTGACACAGCTCTCTTGGCTCTCTGTCTCGGATCGTTCAACATATTGTTTTGGAAGGGGTCGGTTCTCTATGCGCAATGACGCACTGCTGCTGAGTTAGACGCGGCAAATCTCCAAGCTGGTACATCTGACGCTTTCAGCTTCCGCAATAAAATTTGCTGCAACACACACTCCACTTTAAGTAGCTATAATTGTTTGTAGCTATTTCCAGTCCTCCGAACTTTATGACATCGCCGGGATCTTAGATCTGGTTAGCCCTATACATCTATACCCTTTGAACGCCTCACTAGCGCATTTTTCGGGCAACCAGTAATTCGATATTGTGGAGACTGCGATCGACAACCGCTGCCGTGGTGACAATGGCGCCCAAGATTGCACACATGTTCATCACCAACGCACCCATTGACTGCTCCCGTCGCTCCACGTTCATCACACGCATCGGTGAGATATCGTAGGTCATCCAAATACCGGGCATTCCACCTACGTTATGGTAAGTGTTAGGATGGTCGTCATCGCGTCCCCCGCTTAGCGATCTTTCGTGACGGGTGACACTGTATTGGTTGGTGTCAGTAACACGACCGTCTAGGTACTCGAATCGTGTAGACACCACCTTCATAAAGTACCGAAACACCTTGTTTTTAGAGTCAGCTTCCACGTCTAGGCCGGCCAGCGGGTCCTCGAGAAGCGTCTCATCGCCCTCGCCGAACGAGAGGCGGTTAATTTTGTGAGCAAAGTTGAACGGCATATTCGCGAGATTGTACGCCGAGAGGTCGTGTGAGTGTTTGCCGTTCATGAAAAAGCTCTCGCCAGGGGCAAAGTGCAAATTCCCAACCACTTTGGCGACACTGAGCTTTCCCTGAATCCGGCACCCATACTGGGAGTTTTCCGCAACATGCTCGGGGTAGTGTTCCTCGGTGCATTGCTCAAAGCCGGAACCATCATGGAACTTCCAGTTTTGTGCCGCATATGCTCGCCGCACATCTGCACAAGTATTGCAGCTCTCGGTGTCCGGCAGGGCCCCGTAACAGGAACCGCGGTACTCGGGATTCGACAAACGCTGTGAAATGGCAGCATCTCTCTCTTCGGCTTGTCTTTTCTTAATGCCTGGGTCCAGAGGAGTGCCAGCGCTGTCAATGTCCAAGGTCACCAGCGTCTGGTCCACGTGCTCCTGAATTTCTCCTGTCATATCCATGGCGTCGAGGCTCAGCATAGAGCACGGGAGGTGGAAAAAGGAAATATCCAGCAAAATATCAAGCCTCTCCCCACGGGTAGAGTCCACCTGAAGTTCGGGCTCAAAGATTATCCGACGGTAAGATCTTATTTCCAGTATGAAGAGCCACACGATGAGGATTGCAGAAAGCAGCGTCAGGGCACCCCCCGAAGGGGTGCGTATCCGCGCATCCTCTGCAGTCCGTGCGAATACGTCCGCCCACGGAAAACGCTTTGCCATTGTCAGCTGCGAAGAGAAACTATCGCCAAATTGGGCTGCTGTCAACGCGTCACGTGAATTGCGTGTGAGACTGTGGTCTCTGGATCTAGAGTTGATCCAGGTATTTCACTCAGCACTTGGAAACACTACGTAACTAGCTATTGAGGCGCTGCTGGCGCGGCCGCTCAGCGGCCAACGGTGAAGCGGAGATGGGTAACAAGACCAACGTTGTCGCGCAGACAATCAAAACCACCAGAACCCGTGTTAACTCCACACGCGTGGTACAGATCGTTCTGTGAGAGCTGGGGGCGCCCGAGTGCATCTAGAGTAGCGTGGTACAGTACTTGGGATGGAACATAGCCATCTACTGCTAGCCCCTCGTTGACAATATTCTGGTAGCAGCCGATTGCTGCTTTCCGTACGCTGTCTTGACTCGCCGCATGTGACCAAAGCGGACCTTGAGACCACAGCGTGGGAGTTGCACTACGCTCAGACCATGGGGAATAGCCACCACCACCAAAAAGTCGCGATTGACTCTGTGCCGCACTGGGAAGCCCCGGCGCTGCAGTGCGTTGTGAGCCGATAGTACCTACGCCAACCTGCTTTTGCTGGTGTTGCTGGTGTTGTGGGTTGAAGCTTGACGAACTCCACTCATTCCAACTAGAAAGCAATGGCCGTAGCGGATAGCTAGAACTGCCAGTTCCGAAACCAGTAAACGGTGTTGCCTGGGGTATGCCCATCGGGGAGTTGCCAATGGCACTGGAATTTTGGTTTTGGTTTTGACTGAACTTTTGGTTCAGATGGCTGTGACTTTGCACAGGCTGCCCTTGCATCGGTTGCCCTAGCATCGGTTGTCCTTGACAATTTCGGCCGTGCTGGTTTTGAACTGGTTGAGTCTGACCTAGACTTTCGTGGGTCGGCAGCGCCTGACCTGGAGGGTGGGCTTGCCGTGGTAGCCCAGTTGGAGGGGAAACATCGGGGTGACTTGCCTTGACAACACCAGAGACTGGATCGGACCTTGACAGCACTACGTTGTGCGATTCCGATTTGGATTTTTCATAGCTGGGGGTTGTTTTCGGCGAGTTCGATGCGGGAGACTCTGTACTGAGTGGCACAGTTTTGGCTGGTTTCTCAGCAGCGGCCTGTTCCGACTGCCCAGCAGCTTCAACAACAGTATCCGCAACGGCCTTTGCCTCTGCCTCTGCCTTCTCCGCATCCCTGGCCTTCTGGGCCAACTCAAGCTTTCTCATCCGTGCCTCGATCTCCTGACGTCGCGCCTCCGCCTTGGCGCGCTCTTGTTCTAACTGAGCAGCTCGCAGCTGCTCTTGCTTAAGCTTTGCGGCCTCCTCTTTGGTGCGCAGCTCCTCTTCTTTTCGGACACGTTCCTGCTCCTTCTGCTGCTTCTGCTGACGCTTTTTATCTTTACGCTTTTCTTTATCCTTGAGACGCTTTTGCTCTTTAACTTCCTGGGCTCGGCTTTCTTCCTCCAACTCCTCGAGCAGCTTCTGCTGACGCTCTCGGGCAACGTGCTCCCTATAAGCATTAAGAACGCGCTGCTGAAACATTTTCGCGGCAAATATTTGAAGCATACGACGGCCATCGGCGACTCTTTGATCATCTGTTGAGGCTATACTCTCTGTCTCGTCATGGCTGTAGTCGTCGTAATCGTCGTAATACTCACCAGAGGGGTGGTGGACATGGCGGGCCTCCTCGCGAGCCAAGCGTTGCTCCGCCAGGTGCTCCATCATATCAACGAATCTTCGGCCGTCGTTCTTAAGTAGATCGTCTGCCACAGACAGAATACCCCCAGAGAGTGCTGATGGAGAGGGGCCAGGTGACCCAGCACCTCTATCATACTCCTCGTCCAGATACTCGTCGTCGTCAGTAGTGTAGCTGTCGCCTGGCCCTGAGTAGCTACTATCGGGGGGCGGTGGCATGAGCGTTTTAGGTTCTGTCGTGCCCGCACTGACTTGGGCACTGGCTTCGGCACTGGCAGAAGCAGTCCCATTAGTGGCACGACCAGGCGCCATGACATCGTAAAGGTCGAGTGAGCCACCCAGATCGAGCAAGCGCTCCGAGTAGACCTCAAGCTCGGCGTAATAGGCCTCATACAGGGACTCAAGTTCCCGCTCCACGGCTACTCTCTTGCGCCCACACACAGTGCACGCGCAGGTGACCCGCTGACGTCGAATTTTTTGAAGAAGAATTTCCTTGTCCAGCTTCACCAGATCCTGGCGCTCGTCCTCGGTAAGACTAGACCAGAAGTTGCGCACCCGAGCCCGCTCGTCGGCCGCCGTGGTGTCCCATATTGAGGACGCAGCTCTGCTAGTCCCTGGCTGGAGCCGCGCCACCGCTGCACTCGCAGCAGACACAAGGTCCTCCCGGGACATCGCGTCTATGTTGTCCACCGTCAGGCCGTTTCCGTCAGAGTGGACGGTGACATGTGCCCCGGATGCACCCTTCTTTTTCTTCTTCTTGCGCTTCTTCCGCGTGGGCAGTGGATACATTTCAGAATCGGGTTTGATATCCTGACCACCAGTGTTCAGCTCGAATGAGATGTCCTCGCCGACCACATACTGGCCGCCAACAACATCGTCCTCTTCGTCTGCCATTTTCAGCAGTCTGGCTGATGGAGTCTGATGCTGTAAGCAGCTACGTTCGTCCACAGTTGTAAGTTCAGTACACAGCCG
This sequence comes from Wickerhamiella galacta, assembly GCA_030582755.1. Lineage (NCBI taxonomy): Eukaryota > Fungi > Ascomycota > Dipodascomycetes > Dipodascales > Trichomonascaceae > Wickerhamiella > Wickerhamiella galacta. The sequence continues at coordinate 8,176 of JAJMGW010000082.1, read as the reverse complement.
CCAAGCTTGCTGTGGTTACCGAGACAGTTTGCAAGTGTGCCGTGATTTGGCGACTGCCACTTGCCAGGTATCGCCACCGAATTGTCCCGGCCGTGTAAAGTTCGGCTTCAGATCAAACGTTAATTGTGAAACAGTGTTACATCTGCAACATGGATGAAGCCATTGTAATTTTGCGCAAGCTGGCGGGGGATCCTGGCACGGGGCCGGCGGACCTAGCTGTTGTGGCCCGGGCCATAGTCCCTGAGGTTATTGCAGACGCGAAGCGGGCCAAAGAGCTCGAGAGCATTGACGCAGCGATCCTCGCGCTCGAACGTCAGCGCGACGCTCTTGACCACGAGGCCGAGCGGGTAGAGCTATGGATCAAGCAGCTGCGCAACGCGTTCGAGCTCGGGGCTAGTGAGTTGGCTCCGATGGACCCCAAGTGGTTTAACCGTGTACTAGAAGCTCTACTGCTTATTGGACGCGAGTATTTGGCGTCATCCTTAGGTTTGGCCACGCCAGAGGAGGCAGACACACTGCTTGTGGACCTCATCCAGTATGACAGAGCCCAAGAGCCTTTGACGGTACACCCCTCCAAGCTTGTGCAGTATTTGCTGTCCAGCGACTTGGTCCGGGCTACCCACTCCTCGACGCACGGACGCCTGGACCTCTCTCTCTGGTGACCCAGCTACTCCTGCAACAAGTCTGGTTCGGTACTGTTTCGGCACTCTAGTTCGTGTAGATCCTCTGACTCCAGTTTATCTACATGTTTTGGGTAAATATAGGTTATAGGGCGTGAAGAGGAAGCAGCCCGCAAGAAAAGAACTGCGATCTTGGGCAAGTTGAGATCTCGGGCTCGACTATTGATATCAGCTTTGTGAGTACCGGCTGACAAGTGAGTCCCATATAAGGTTTTCGGGGAGGTAGCTTGGACGCTGGCTGCTGAACGCTGGCTGCTGGCCCTGGATATGATTTCCACACGGTTTCTACACGATCTCCAAACACATCGATCGAAGACCCCATCGCAAGCCCCATCCCGTTTCGTCGCAACATAGGAGCCTCTCTCGAGAACGAAACACAGCGCTATGAACGTAACTCTTAGACTTCAGACTGCGAATTAATCATTTTGTGCCAGCACGATTCTAGTCTACAAAAGTTATGGCGCAGATGACCTGTCCCCTTATCACTGGAATCGTAACATCTCGCTTATGTCAGAATGCTAAAGACGATATCGGCGAGCCCTTGGAGTCATCTGCTGCGGACAGTCAGCACCCCGGACTATATGCGGACGCTCCCATTGGCAGTCATGATTTGGATGCCCAGTCTGGGCTCTCGTGTGCTAGCACTGCAGCTGCTAGTCCATTAAATTCATACAAAATGAATACAACATCTGAGAGCACAAACAGCCCCGAACAGCCACCATAGTGCTGATTTTTCATTCGCGTCACCGCACGTGATGCCCGCAGTTTAGCTTGGCGTTGGCCGGTATTATCGGCGTCCAACTCGACACATCGCCGGATCAAACTTGCCAACAGTGCAGTATGACGCAGGAAACTGTTGCCAGTACGTTGGAGGCGATTGAGCACGTCGTGTTCAATCTCGCACAGAAGATATTTCTTGTCGACACCCATAGCGGCCCAATAAGCGGGTCGTCAGTTGAGGTTGAGCTCATACGCCAGAACGCAGATCCTCTAGCTACCGTAGTGTCCTATCTGGACGAGACCGGCAATTATAAAGAGCCAGTGGCTGTTTTGGCACCCATTCAGGCTGTTTTCAGCGGGATTTTCCACTACTCTGCCCTCAACGGCGCGGCTGTGGTTTTCCACGCCGAGGTTTCAGATGATTATGGTCTTGTGAGTGCTCTTCGCCATGCTGGCTGGGTCTTTCTCCAGTCGTTTGGGCCTGAGGATGCCCAGGATATGACAGTGGCTGCACACCTGGTATCCATGCTTCTCCAGCGCCCAGTGGTTCACTTTTACCACAATGTGTACCGCAAGGCACCGCTCACATGGAACTCTGAGACCATTGGAGCTGCATTGGCTGAAATTCTAACTGCAACTGAGACAGACCTCGTGGACTCTGCCGAGACCGACGAGGCGACTCTTGTCGATGTGACTCCTACCGAGGCGGTCAGCAAGGCCTTGGCGATTGTTGGTGGTAACTACCAGCCATTTGAGTACCGAGGAGCCCAGAAAGCGAAGGTGGCACTTGTCGTGCTCGGTAACGCCGATGCTCTCGCCCAATCAGTAGCATCTTTGGCTCATGATGTGGGCATTGTTTATATACGTGTCTACCAGCCGTTCAACGTTGAACAGCTCCTCAAGGACATCCCCTCATCAGTTGCCAAGGTGGGTGTCCTAGAGCAGATTGCCAACCTCACTACTACCTGGCTGCCTCTTCTGCAGGATGTGCTTACTGCCCCTAACAACCAGCTATCGCGGTTTAGTACTATTGCCGGTTTCATCCTTGGTTTGGTTGACAGTGCAGCTGCACCAATTGCGCTCAATGAGATCTTGGACAACCTGGACACCAGCCCCCCCAAACAGAACCTGCTGCTGGGAGAGCGCATTCCTGACGCCCCAGTGATTAGTTCCGACCAGCTCAAAGATATTGAGTCGGTAAAGAAACTAGAGTCTGCATATATCAAGGTTCTCCACCAGCTTTTCCCTAATGTCGACTTGTTAAACTCCACCCCAGAACCGTCAGTCAGCTTGGGAACTGTACCAGAGTTCGGCTTTGGTGCCTTCCTAGCCAAAGAGACCAAGCACAAGCATGCGTTAGCGAAAGTGCAGGAGTCGATTAAGAAGGGTGTCTACTCACCCCAACTGGCTAGCCTCTTATCCAAGTGGATTGCTGGTGACCGCTCGTCCAAACTCAGCGACGAAATCGTCAAGGCTAGCAAAGATGACCTGAAAGGCGACCTTGATCTGAGCCTATTTACACAGCCGTCTAATTGGCTTATTGGGTCTGACGCCTGGTCTTATGACCTTGGTAACTCGGGTCTCCACCACGTCCTCTCTTCTGGAAAGAATCTCAACATGCTCGTCATTGACTCCGTGCCTCATTCCAAGGTCAAGAACTCTCACCGCCGCAAGAAGGATCTTGGACTATACGCTATGAACTTTGGAAATGTCTACGTTGCGTCGACAGCAGTCTACGCTTCCTACACACAATTGCTTCAAGCTCTCACTGAAGCCAACCAGTTTGACGGCCCTTCCATTGTCCTAGCCTACCTCCCATACTACGAGTATACTGACGACGCACTTGTGGTGCTCAAAGAGACGAAACAGGCTGTGGAGACCGGCTACTGGCCTCTTTACCGTTACAACCCGTCTCTGCCAGATTCCAAGAACTTCCAGCTGGACTCATTTACCATAAGAAAGGCCTTGGAAGACTTTTTGGAGCGTGAGAACAAGCTGACGCTTTTGGCCAAGAAAATTCCCGCGTTTGCTCGTGACCTTAAGGATTCTTATGCGTCCCAGGTACGGGATCAGCAGGAGAAAAAGGCCCGTGATGCATATAACAAACTTCTCGAGGGTCTTAGCGGACCGCCTCTTTTGGTTGTCTACGCATCTGATGGTGGCCAAGCAGAAACTGTGGCCAAGCGCCTGGCCAGACGCGGAAAGGGCCGCGGTCTCAAAGCAACTGCGGCTGCATTTGATGACATCGAGGCTGATGACCTTGCTCGTGAACAGAACGTGATTTTTGTTAGCTCCACCGCAGGTCAGGGCGAGTTCCCGCAAAATGGACGTACTCTTTGGGAGGCGCTCAAAGGCGGTGACTACGACCTCAGCACAGTCAAGGTTGGTGTGTTTGGCATGGGTGATAGCCAATACTGGCCCCGTAAGCAAGACAAGCATTACTACAACAAGCCGTCTCACGACCTCCAAGCTCGTTTGAATATCCTTGGAGCACAGGAGCTTGTACCTCTTGGACAGGGCGATGATCAGGATGCGGATGGTTGGTCCACGGGCTACAACGCATGGGAGCCACTGGTATGGACCGCGCTAGGTGTCGACCAGGTTGACGGAGTCGATGACCCTCCTCCTTTGACGAATGAACAGATCAAGCTCGAGTCGGACTATCTGCGTGGTACTATTGCCGAGGGACTCAAAGATGAGTCCACTGGTGCAGTTGTACCTACCGATCAGCAACTTACAAAATTCCACGGTATCTACATGCAGGACGACCGTGATGTTCGCGAACAGCGCAAGGCTGACGGACTCGAGCCGGCCTATATTTTCATGTGTCGTGTTCGACTCCCTGGTTGTGTGGCTACGCCGGAACAATGGCTCATGATTGATGAGCTTTCGGATGCGCGTGGCAATGGAACACTCAAGATCACTACGCGTGGTACTTTCCAGCTTCATGGGATCATCAAGGAAAACCTGAAATCCGCCATCCGCGGTATTAATGCGACGCTTATGGACACGTTGGCGGCGTGTGGTGACGTTGACCGGAATGTCGTTGCTGCGGCGCTTCCTGGCAACGCTGCTGTTCACCGTCAGATCTTGGATGCCGCTAATCGAATCTCGGCGCATCTTCTCCCACGCACTACCGCTTATTATGAGATCTGGCTTGAGGGCCACGATAAGGGTGACAAGCCTGGTTGGACCGAGGCGTGGAACAACAGAAAGGATGCGTTCACAATCCCCCCCGAGAAAGTTCTTGTTGGCAAAGCACCGTACGAGGATCATGAGCCTCTGTACCACGCTGATTATCTGCCACGCAAGTTCAAGATCAGCATTGCCGCCCCTCCTTACAACGATGTTGATGTTTATGCTCATGATATCGGTCTTATCGCGATTGTCGAGAATGACAACCATGTCGTCGGTTACAATGTTCTCGCTGGTGGTGGTATGGGTACTACGCATAACAACAAGAACACCTACCCTCGACTGGGGTCGCTTATCGGCTACACTCCCGTCGACAAGCTCCTTGATGTTTGTGAGAAGATTGTGATGGTGCAACGCGATTTCGGCGACCGTGTGAATCGTAAGCACGCGCGCCTGAAGTACACCATCGACGACATGACTGTCCCTGTGTTCAAGGCTACTGTCGAGGAGTATCTAGGCTACCCATTGGAAGCCCCACGGGACCATCCGAAGTTTATTACGAATGTCGATAGCTACGGTTGGGTTAAAGACGAGGAGGGTTACAACCATTTCACGACGTTTGTGGAGAACGGACGCGTGGAGGACACTCCAGAACTCCAGTTCAAGAAGGGCTTCAAGGAGATTGCCAAGTTTATGCAGGGGTCCAAGGCTGAGTTCCGATTGAGCGCCAACCAGCACATCCAGTTGTCGAAGCTTACTGACGAGCAGGTACCAACGATCAAAGAGTACCTGGCCAAGTACAAGCTCAACAATCTCCAATTTTCTGGCTTGCGTTTGTCCTCTGCTGCGTGTGTCGCATTCCCTACTTGCGGGCTGGCCATGGCAGAGAGTGAGCGGTACCTGCCGGTGCTCATCACTAAACTAGAGACAATCTTGGAGGAGTACGGGCTGCAAAAAGATTCAATCGTCATGCGTATGACAGGTTGTCCCAATGGCTGTGCTCGCCCCTGGTTAGCGGAGCTCGCCCTCGTGGGCAAAGCATACGGCGCTTACAACCTAATGTTGGGGGGTGGCCACTTTGGCGAACGCTTGAACAAATTGTACAGAAGCTCACTTAAAGAAGACGAGATTGTGGCTCTTTTGAAGCCGCTGTTCAAGGCCTATGCCCTGGAGCGTAAAGATGGCGAGTTCTTTGGCGATTTCGTCATTCGCAAGGGAATCATCTCGGCAGTCAGAGAAGGCAAGGACTGGTGGGAGAATGTAGAACCTGGTCTAGAGTAGGTTTCGGGTAGACAGTTAAAAGATTGTAATACACTTAGATTTCCGACAGAACTTGCCTCGGCTGCCCCACCTTTAGCGCAAGCCTAACCCTGGTACTCACAACCCCAGATTCGCTAAACTGCCGCTCACAGCATTTGAGCAGCATGGAGTCTAAGCCGTATAGAGCACAGCCATGGGGTAATTACATCCCATTCGCAGATCCGCCCCAGTATCAGGGGTACTATTCTCCCTACCTCAATGAGACACACTATGCGCTACGCGACGAGGTCAAGGCCTTTGTCGATGAGTTCATTCTTCCCTATGTAGATCAATGGGACGAGAGCCAGGAGATTTCGCCCAGTCTGTACCTTGAATTTGGTAGTAGGGGGTATCTGGCCGCGCTAACGGGTATGCCCAACTACCCTGTTGAGTATACTGATATTCGGATTAAATCTGTGCCGCCCGAGAAGTTTGATATTTTTCACGAGTTTATCATCATGGATGAGGTCTGCCGTGCCGGTAGCGGAGGTGTGGCTTGGTATCTCTTTGGTGGATATAACATATCTGTCCCGGCCATCTTCAATTTTGGCAGCGAGGAGCTCAAGCTCCGTGTCCTCCCAGATATTCTCTCTGGCAGAAAGCGCAGCTGTTTGGCTATCACAGAGCCAGACGCCGGCTCCGATGTTGCAGGACTCAGTACGACCGCCGAGAAGTCCCCGGATGGCAAGCACTGGATTGTCAACGGCACAAAAAAATGGATCACCAATGGCGTGTTCTCTGAATACTTTGTTACCGCGGTGCGCACGGGTGACCCTGGGATGAAGGGTATCTCAGTTCTCTTCGTGGAGCGCACGGACGACCTAACGACACGCAAAATCAGTGTGCAGGGCATGCATGGGTCCGGAACTACTCTTGTTAACTTTGAAGACGTCCAGGTACCAGTGGAAAATGTTTTTGGTGGTGTCAACACCGGCTTCAAAGCTATTATGACCAACTTCAACCACGAGCGTTTGGGTATCGTTCAGCAGGCGTTACGGCTCTCGCGTGTTTGTCTCGAGGACGCCACCAAGTGGGCCCACGAACGCGAGACCTTTGGTGAGAAGCTAATTGACCATGCGGTAATCCGCAACAAAATTGGCTCTATGGGCGCCAATATCGAGTCCCTGCAGGCGTGGTTCAATGATCTCGTGTATCAGTACAAGGTGATGGACTCCAGGGAGTCGTTCGCGCTGGGCGGTCCTATCGCGGCTTGCAAAGCACTCTCCAGCAAAGTGCTCGAAAACTGCGCCCGGGAGGCGTCCCAGATATTTGGTGGCCTAGCCTACACGCGCGGCGGCAAAGGTGGTCGTGTCGAGCGCATATACCGTGCTGTTCGCGCCTATGCAATCCCCGGTGGTTCTGAGGAGATAATGATCGACTTAGGAGTCCGCCAGAGCCTTCGCTACGCTAAACAACTTGGTGCTAAGCTCTAGCCGTGTAAACTTTGGGGTCCTATCTATGTACTGGTGGTACAGCCCTCCTAATTAAGATCATCTAGGTAGTAAAGTGCCAGAACTTTCGCCATGACAAACATCTTGGTGCCAACATCACAGCTTTGCTCTGCACGGATTAGACTCTTAGGATCGTTCGCAGATTGCTCAATGAGATATTGTTGAGCCAATGGCGCTCTTAAGTTTAGCAATTTGTTAGAGGTAAGATTTTCGAAGATGAGGTCAAGTGGAGTTGGCAATTGAGAAATTGACGTGATATCGTCACAGTCAATGACATCTGGTGGCTACCCGATCCGCTAGCCAGGTATTTTACGATTCACAATTCAGCATGTTCGGGACCTTTTCCCTTTCGGTCCTGATGGCTGAATGATATTTCCTGGGCATAGCGTGACTAGCAGGGATGTGGCAGTTCATTGATATTTACTGTAACTGTAGTTCAAAGATTATAAACGCGACGACTAGATTTTGAAAGCATCACTCTTTACTTCCTGCGGCAATAGAATATTTAAAATGTGTGTGGCAGTATTCACATCGCCAGTAATACATGTAGTACATGTTTTTCTGTCGCACACTTGATTCTTCGTACCAATTCCAGTGTGGTAACTATACTCCGCCACTATGCACCATCTTTGGACCTGTCACATGTGGACAGTGTGTTATGCAAGCAACGACGTTTTGGGGTACCACGCGACAAATCCTGTTTCCTTCTGCCATCACCCGCACGGAAAAAAAAATATGAAATCACACACAGCAGAAACGTTCACGCGTTCAAATTATTCGCCATTCAGCCGCCATCCCCCTGAGATGTTGGGATTCAATCGGTCTCGACGGGCGTCCAAATAGGCAAGTGGACCACGCCAAATACGGTAGGTGCTCCCTGCGGGCGGCGAT
>JAJMGW010000081.1:0-18373 GCA_030582755.1 Wickerhamiella galacta | reverse complement strand
GGACGCCCGCCACTGTTCCCCGAGTTCGCATTACGTAGAGGCCCTGAGTCAGGGGCCAGCGGTCGGGTGGGCCGCTGGCGAGCCGCGCCCGGCCGGCCGCTCGAAACCACAAACAATTCAAACCACTGCCAAACCTGCTTGAAGCCAACCAACCCTAACCAAACTTGTGCACGGCTGGCCAACCTCTGGTGCGGCTGCCGTGACAAAGCGAGCGCACTTTGTGATCTTTAACACATCGCCAGCGACAAGCGGACCAGCAGCATGGAAACGGACCAGATTCCCAAAGAGCAGCTGGTGGACTTCTTCAAGAAGCTGCAGACGCAGCCGGAGAACCGCGCGTGCTTCGACTGCGGGGCGCCGTCGCCCACGTGGGCGTCGGCCACGTTTGGCGTGTTCATCTGCTACGACTGCTCGGCGATCCACCGGTCCATTGGCGTGGACACCACGTTTGTGCGCTCCATCACCCTGGACAATTGGCAGGTATCGCACCTGCGCAACATGCGCATGGGCGGTAACAAGAACGCGCGCGACTTCTGGATGCGCAAGGGCGGCAAGCGCTGGATGCCCAAGAGCCCCCCGTCCGACGACAAATACAACTCGCGCCCGGCAAAGCTGTACCTGGAGGACCTGTCGCAGCGCTGCACGCGGGACCGCGCTGAGCACCCCGGCGAGCAAGTTCTCGAGGTCGACTCGCTGAACCTGGCCAACTCGAACGGGAGCTCGGCCTCGATTTCCAGCGTGAACTCGAAGGACGATTTCTTCTCTGCATGGGACAAGCCTCGCGCCAGCCGCCCTGCCAGCCGGGCTGCGACGCCCGCGTCGCTCGGCGGCTCGGCGCCTGCTGCCGGGCCTGCTGCTGCTAGTCCTGCTACTGTTGCCGTGCCTGCTACTGCTAGTCCTGCTACTGTTGCCGTGCCTGCTACTGCTAGTCCTGCTGCTGCTGCTAGTCCGGCGCCTGCTGCTAGGCCTGCGGCTGCTAGTCCTGCGGCTGTGCCCGTCGCCGCAGTTCCCGGACCCGGTCGTCCTAAAAAAAGCATTCTCAGCAGCAAGAAGCCCCGCGCACGCGCTGCGGCTAAGAACAAAGCCGCCGACATCGACTTTGACCAGCTCGAGAAGGAGGCCGAGGAGGAAAGCAAGCGCGCTGCCGAGCTGGGGCTCTCAGAGCCCACAGCAGACGTTCCCACCGAGCAAGCACCCTCTATCTCGCGCGCGTCGCAGGACATTGCCGCGTTCCACATCTCAGAGGCTTCAGCGCCAGAACAACCAGCATCGGCCCCGGCACCCGCTGCAGTCCCTGAAAAGCCCGCATTCCGCCAGTACGGTTTCGGCCAGACCGCCGTCAACGCGCCTCCCCAGGAGGGCGCCAGGCCCAAGGCTCGCAACGAGCCTGCCTACGACGCCTCCAAGAGCGAAATTGCCAAGAAATTTGCCGGCAGCAACGCGATCTCCTCGGACCAGATGTTTGGACGCAAGACCCACGACCAGGATGCCGCCGCCGAGGCCCGCAGCCGACTGCAGGGCTTTTCGGGGGCCCAGGGGATTTCATCGAACTCGTACTTTGGCCGACCCGAGAACGAGGAGGGGTCCGCACGCAGCCACGCGCGGTCTATCTCTGGCGACCTCTCGTCAACTGCCCGCGACTTTGCCGCGCGGGCAGGTCAGCTCGACATGGACGATGTGCGCAATGTCCTCGAGCACGGCGCTACAAGAGTGGGCACAATGTTTCGGGACTATCTATACCACAACTCAAGATAAAAGTCGCACCCTACTTATGATTTTAAATAGATGGCAGTCTGATCGTGTGCATATGTGAACAGGACAAGGTCAGTTGCTGGGTTTAGCCGCGGTCTCGCTATCGTTCTTCATTTCAAGGGCGCCTGCCTTCAGCAGCGCCGTGTGGAGGTCATCGATGAGATCCTGCTTGTTTTCGATGCCCACGCAAAGGCGAATAATGTCCTCGGGGAATCCCCGTTCCGACCGCACGCGCGCGTCGATCGAGGCGTGCGACATACGTCCCGGCATGGAGATGAGACTGTTCACACACCCAAAACTCACGCTGATGCCCCAAAGCTTGGTGGCCTCCACAATGCGCTCACTGACGGCAGTGTCGCCTGTCTCAAAGCTCAGCACAGCACCGGGGCCCGCAGCCAAGCTAGCGTGCAGCTCGTGCCCCGGAGACGAGCGCAGCCCCGGGAACCGCACGCGGAATCCGAGCTGCTCGAGGAACTCGGCGATGGCCTGCGCGTTCTCCTGCTGCTTGTACTGGCGCACAGCGAGTGTCTTGACGCCGCGCAGCAGCAGCCACGAGTCAAACGGCGCCAGGCCACAGCCATTGGCATTGATGATCTGGTACAGCTTGTTCCCCAGCAGCAGGTCATCCACAGCAATAACGCCCGCCATCACGTCGTGGTGGCCGCAGAGAAACTTGGTGGCCGACTCGTAGACGATGTCGGCCCCCAGCTCGAGCGGCCGCATCAGCAGCGGGCTCATCATGGTGTTGTCTACCACGACCATCGCCTCCTTGTTGTGCTCGTGAACCTCGCGCGCGATCGTGCGGATGTCGCAGATCTTGATCAGCGGGTTCGTAGGCGACTCCAGCAGCACCATCTTGGTCTTCGGCGATACCGCAGCCACAACTGCAGCCACGTCAGTAGTGTCGACATGGTGCACAATCACATCCTGGTGGTTGGCCAGATACGTCAGGAGCCGGTTGGACCCTCCGTAGAGGTCGTCGCCCGCAATGACCTCGTCGCCCGGCCGGATAAGCCGCGCAATCACGTCCAGCGCCGTCATGCCGCTCGACACCGCCAGCGCCCGCGAGGCGCCCATGATCTTGGCCAGGTGCCGCTCCAGATGCGATCGCGTGGGGTTGCCCGACCGCGTGTAGTCGTACTCGCCCATATTGCTCAGCGAGTCCTGCTTGAACGTCGCGCTTTGGTAGATGGGCACGCTCGACGAATTGTACTGGTCATTGTTCTCTGCAAACACAACCTCGGTGTCCGGAGCGTAGCGTGCAAACGTCCGCGGCGACGACGGCGCAGGCGACGGTGGTCCTCCACTGCCCGTACCAGTCATGAGTCACCGATTGCGGCTTTGAACTGTTAGGTAGGTAGAATCGGGACCGAGTCTATAAAATGAGCAGTGGCGTTTCGGTGCTGAGGTTGCTAAGGTGTGGATGTTATATCCTGCGCAGCAGCAAAACCCAACGCTCGGCAAGCAAACCGTGTCACAGGCCGAGTTTGTAGCCTTTCGCTGCGATAGCGCAACCCCACGTGATCGTGCAGCCGATAGCGAAAACTGTCGAGCCAGGTTAGACTCTAGAAAGCTGCGCCTACCACGGTCACTGACAGTGTCATTGCATTAATTGCTATAGGTTATAAGAAATAAATATATTCTAGCGTGCTGTCAATCGAGGAAGCACTAGAGCCAGCCCAAGCTGTTTTCGCTCATTACCGGTTGGGAGATCGCAGGGCCGCGCGGTTGTGTGCCCGGCCGTGCCGGGAGTATTGACTGCACAGAGTCGCGCGAGCCATCAGACATAACGCTCATGTCGCTGTCGTCGTGGTACGACGAGCCAACAACGCTGTCCGTGTAGTTGCTGGCGGCACGCTTGCTTCTGCGACGGAAACGGCTGGTCGCCAGTAAGAGCAGGGAGCCTATCACGGTGGCACCGGCAACCACACCCACGGCAATTCCCGCAGTGCGCCCGTTTGCCCGGCTCTTCATCACCGGTTGCACGACCGCATCAAGAGAGCCGAGCGCTCCTACGGCTGCCTGGCCACCGGTGTTGGGAGCCTTACCGCCGCCGTTGCTGTCGCTGGATTGTCCTAGCAGACTGATATCCGGGTCAATCAGGTCCATCAGGGCATGCACAGTCGCGTCGGAGTTCTGGTACATACGTCCTTGGGTCTGATTCAGTGCGGCTGACATGCTACCAAACTGGTCTCGTGGGATATAGAACTGGGCCACCGTGGCCAGGTAGTCCTTGCCGGGTCCCTGGTAGGGTACTAGATCCTTCATCACGATATTAGACGTATCTTCGCCAAGTCCATCAGCGAGACCCTGGGGTAGATACTGGAAAATCTGGGCTGCCGCCAGCGGATGTTTAACCACAAACGGGTAGTTCAATGGGTATTTGAACCCGACACGCACCTCCATTTGATCAGCTTTCATTGATGGCACAACAGACGGTGCAATCACCTGGGGTAGTTCTGCGCTGGGGACTGCAGAGGACTTAGGCTTCCCCAAGGTATGAGTCTGCCAACTCGCGGAACCAGTTGATGATTTGTCGGTAGGGTCGCCTTGCGTGATAAGACCTGACGGCAAAAAGTTGCCAGTGGGTGCCGGCGCGGACGTCACTCTTCCGCCCGTCGAGGCACCAGCTGTTCGTGACGTGCTTTCCTGAGTGCCTCCAGGTCCTAGAGCAGTACCTGAGCTAGCGGGAGCGCCGCTAGGACTGCCAGTAGGCTGGTTGGACCAGAGTGATGCACCGCCACCCTGTGAGGCTGACAGCGAACCAGCTGAACTACCCTGTGGTCCCTGGCTTCCCTGGCTACCCTGGGAAGACTGAATACCCTGGGTAAATGGGAGAAGAGTCGAACTACCTGTCCCACTGGGATTAACGGCAGAATTTCCTGCTGCAATTGGTGCAGAAGAGCCTCCACTGCTAGCAGCTGAACCTGGTACTCCAGAAGTCTGTGTGAACAAGGCAGAAGAAAGAGAAGCGGGCTGCTGTCCCGCACCACTAGAAGGAACTCCGGAGTTAACACCCGAAGGTGTCTGCGCGGCCGCTGGAGTTCCCAGGGAAGAAGGCGTAACTGGTGTTGGGGTCGTGCTCCCGCCAGTAGCAAGAGACGAGAAGAGTCCGGAGGAGATAGCTGCGGGAACCTGCCCATTTGAAAGAGTTGCTGACGAGAGTGATGACCCAGTGTGAGAGATGCCTTTACTCAAAGTGCCCGACACAGATGCCACCGAAGAAACGCCCGATGCAGAAGGTACAGTAGCACTGGACGCAGGAACACCAGGCGCCGAGCCAGACACAACGCTTGGAGAAACCTGCGCCGAGCCGGGCACAACGCTTGGAGAAACCTGCGCTGATGCCGAACCTGCTGAGGAGGTGACCACTGAGGACGCTAGATTAGAAGCGGTCGGGGTGGGACCCGCTGAGGATGCGACGCTAGGTGAGATAGCCAATGGGGAGGCCGAAGAGCCAGCCCTAGCCATACTTGCTGTCCCGTGAACCACTTGCGCAGAGGCAAAGGCCGACGATGCGTCACTTGCAACGCTCTGAGTGAACAGGGCAGAGGTGAGACTGGCAGGGCTCTGAACACTTGGCGCACCTGACGCCAGATTTGTTCCGGTCCCCTGTGCCGCAGTCAGCTGAATGCTGCCACTCGTAGTGAACAATGGTGCCGTTAGGCTCGCAGCGCTCTGAATACCGCCAAAGGTGCCTGCTGAAGTTGGCGCACCCTGGGTTGGTACCACCTCGGAGCTCCCAGCGGCTGCAGAAGCACTCCCCTGACTTGGTACGGGTACAGAGCTCGCAGTGGCTGCAGAAGCACTCTCCTCAGTAGGTACGGGTACAGAGCTCGCAAAGTCTGGAGTGCCTGCTTGACTGACCGGTGTAAACAATGGCTTCGATAAGCTAGCAACAGATTGGACATTCGGAAAGCTGTGTGTAGCCAGTGTAGCACTCCCTTGTGCACCTGCAGTCACAGCTGGTGGTGTACCAGGAGCCTGCGAACTAGCGACGCCGGCCGTCCCGGCTACAGGTACACTAGCAGTCTGTGAACTAGTAGCGCCTGGTGTCACAGGTGCCGACTCAACGTTAGCAGAAACTGGCGAGCTAGGGACGCCAGGTGTCGGTTGACTCGCTACTTGCGAGCTCACTACACCAGGGGTCACAACTGATGGGCCTACAGTAGCATGGGAAAATAGGGGCTGAGAGCTTTGCGCGAAAGAAGCAGCTCCAGAGCTAGCGGCGGGAACCTGAGAGTGGGATGCCGGTGCTGAAAATGGAGCCGCACTGGACGCTGGAATGGAGCCTCCCTGACTAGCAGTCGAAGTAGCCTGGGCTTGAGACATAGCAGTACCAAAAAGTGGTAGTAAACTGGAGGGCGTGTCAAAAATTGATGGCACACCCGGCGAAGTGGTATCTGCAACAGTTTCAGGACTGCTTGTCGGTGTACCTATGGAGGTAGACCCCAGCGGACCTGCAGCAGAACTCGCTAGTGGCTGAGGGTTCGAAAACTGCGCGCCTGCAGAGGACTGCAGCGGAAATGCAGCCGATACAGCGTCTTCTGAGTGCTGGGGAGTCGGGCTTGACACAGCTGATTCCGACGACTGTGGAGCCGGGCTTGACACAGCTGGTTCCGACGACTGTGGAGCCGTGCTCGACGCAGCTGGTTCCGAGGGCTGTGGAACTGAGCTCGACGCAGCTGGTGCCGACGACTGTGGAGCCGGGCTCGACGCAGCTGGTGCCGACGACTGTGGAGCCGGGCTCGACGCAGCTGGTGCCGACGACTGTGGAGCCGTGCTCGACGCAGCTGGTTCCGTGAACTGTGGAGCCACACTAGACGCAACTAGGACAGAGGCCAGTGGAGTCGGGCTCGACGCAGCCGGTTCCGACGACTGTGGAGCCGGGCTCGACGCAGCTGGTGCCGACGACTGTGGAGCCGGGCTTGACGCAGCTGGTTCCGACGACTGTGGAGCCGGGCTCGACGCAGCTGGTGCCGACGACTCTGGAGCCGAGCTCGACGCAGCTGGTGCCGACGACTCTGGAGCCGAGCTCGACGCAGCTGGTGCCGACGACTGTGGAGCCGGGCTCGACGCAGCTGGTGCCGACGACTGTGGAGCCGGGCTCGACGCAGCTGGTTCCGACGACTGTGGAGCCGGGCTCGAAGCAGCTAGGACAGAGGCCTGGGCAGACGCGGATGACGCCGGCGAAGGCACAACAGTGGTCGCAACATCCGCACTGGACACGGTCAGTAACAACGACGACGTGCCTTCGCCTGGGCTGAGAAGCGAAGATAGAAAGCCAAACGGGTCATGGTCATTATGCGCACTGGTCGCCGCCGTTGAGATGGCACTTTCCGGGCCAGTAACGTTCTTGCCTGAAAGGGAACCAAAGAGCTCACTGAGAAGACCGGCGTGCACGGCTGGTAGCACAGCAAGCAAAGCCCACATGCGAATTTACCTCGGGTCAAGTGTCGATAGAAAGAATGTGGAGAGGTATCACTTGGGGCTGGCACGCGTGCAACTCTTGCAACGGTGATCTAGAAAGGCACGTTTGAGACTGCGTTAGTACTGTCCAACTGAGCGAGAGTTCACTAAACCGAGGCGGGGGAAGCGCAAGTAGTGTTCTGAGGCCACATCCCAGAGCAAACGCGTGTGCCCTGGCCAAGGGTGGCCGTCTGAGCGGGAGGAATGGCCGCGACAGCTGGGTATCTATACCAAATACTCTGACCTCTGATCTGGCTTGCGAATGACACGGTTCGGTAGACCGGGACGGAACTGTTAGCCTGTCCCCTTACTGCCGCTCCAAACGCCGCCTTAAATACCAAAAGACACTCCAAATAATATCCACTTTCGCACGGCAGCAACGCTTCTCGCTAAAATGACCTTCATTACTTACATGTACACACCAGTGGAGGCCAAACGTCAAGACAGATGAAAGTACGCTCAAGGAATTTAGGCGTAAGGGTAGGGGTTGCAGCATGCTGCGGGTGCATGCATAATAAGCAGTAAGGGATGGTGCAGGCAACGTGTGACCAAAACATAGCGGCGCGGTCGCAAATTGGCTCGCGGGCGGTTGGTGGTCAAACAGTGCTGCCGACGCGTCTCCATTGCTCTCGTGGTGCACGGCAACGGCAACGCCGCCAAGCTTCGATGGCTAGGGTTGGAACCCTACTCTTGAAAATTCACAGTGAACGACTCCGCAGATCGGTGGGGAACCATGCGAATCTTCTACTGCTGGGCAATCAAGTTCGGAGGTCTCGGTCGCACCATTGGCCGGTTGGATGGTACTTAGCAGCCGGGGCCACAACCATGGCTAACCTAAATCAACTACGCTTTAATTGGTTTAATTGAACTTTGAGTAGTTCGCAGCCGCCTCAGCTACGGGCATGAACGAAGATCGCCACGCAGGTACCAGGCTGGCATTGGCATGGTATTGGCTTTCCCAGCAAGGCACAAGGTAGTGGGACTGAAACAACCTTCTCGTACACCTTGCCGGGCTGTGTTCCAGTCGCGTTTCCTGCTCTCTTGCCTGAATCGGGAGCCTGCATCATGAGCAAAAATTTGCAGGTGAAACTAGGCACCAGGCTGACCATACATGGAACAATGGTGCATGGGTTGTGAGCCGCCCCGGGCGCTAACGTGAATGCCAGATCACACGACTACTCGGTACCCAAATTCTCACCCACCTTAGCACGGCTCAATTGATGGCTGGATAAGTCCGAACCCTACTCCGCGCGTTTCCTTGCCCCGTGGCTACAACTGACTTAATTCTATTCAAAGGCCTGTGATGACTCATCTGCGGAACGCAGCGACGTTTCAGCCGCAAAACACCACGCGGGTTTGCCCAAATGCACCACCAGAGACAGACATTTGCTGCCGAGTCTGAGTGTGACCGTAGGCTGCGGTGCGCGGCATTAGGGAGGTGTGCCGTAGTTGACTAAATCAGTGCCGTGCCAGCGTGTTCGATTGCCGCGGCACACGTGATGCCCCATGCATAGTTATATTGGCCATGCACAGGGCACCGAGCGCAGCTGCCCAACAAAGCGGCCATAGAACGAGCTCCACGAGGAACGCGTTCCAGACCTGTATATTTACGTGGGCTGTGTTATATAGGCACCAACAGGTGCAACCATTAGTGCAGACAGTAGTTTTTGGTGTCGCGTCGTGAGTAGTCACTCGACCGCCCCGGATGCCCATGGGACCGCTGTGAACACCGTTGGTCAGTTGGTCAGAGTTCATGCTGGGGGTGTCTTGGGCCCAGCAGTCCTTGCACGGGCCACTTATTTCTTGCCATGTGCGTGTCGCTATTACTAGAAGTGTATCTGCACTATCCAGGCAACCTACCACCGATGGGATGTAAACAATCTAGCTAGTCCATATATTTTTGTTACTTCTAGTGGGTGGTCTTCCGCTTTGCCCTACGCCGCCGTACAAAACTAGGATGGTCTAAATATAGACATGCTTTTTTTAACGACGCTAGGCATCAAATGCGGGAAATCCCCTGCCAAACTGGCCCTGATTGACGCCAGACAGGCAGGATATTGTCTGTTTAGAATCAACCGGGAAGCACACCAAGCTTTCCCGCACGCTTTCTCTCGTATGGTGGTACATGCCGGGACCAGGACTAAGATGAGATGCATGACATTCCTCTCCACTATCGGAGCGTCCGTTTATGCATACCGGCTAAACGGAAAACAAAAAATCGCGTCAACGGTATTGAGCGCAGACTCGATGGATGGTCAAGGAGAACATTGGAGACATCGATGGTCCACGAAGAAACAACGTGAACTAACAGCTTCTACGGCTTCCACCTGAACCTCGAGAGTCCGCGATAAAAGCTACCTGGATTATGTCCATATCCAGCCCCATACACACTATTATAGTAGTTTCCTTCCACCGATACTAGTGCCTACAGCACGACCTATCTGCCCAAACTACAAAAAAGGAACCAGATCATCCCGTAAACCTGACAGCACGACTGACTACCCCAGTCACCCAACTTAGTTTGCCAGCAGTACATAATGTGCCGTCGCACCGTTACGGAAGTTCAACATCGACAGTGACTTCTCCGCATTTCGGTCTACCGACTCTGTGAGTCAGCGGGCATGGTAGAAAGATTTACAGGGCCGTTGATCGCAACAGTGCTGAAAAGAGTGGGCACGCGGTCTTGTAGGCCGCTCATACGATTATATAGCTCTCCAGCCCCAGAACCAAATGTAGTCTCGCGGTCGCCGCTCCAGCAGTACGACCACAATGTCCAACTAGGCAAAATCCGCAGCGATACCTACCAGCGGGAAATGCTGGGGAGTCTGAATGTGGTATACGAGCAGCTCTGCAACTACGTGCCGGCGCCGCCGACGTCGGGTGGGCTCGTGTCCTCGGTGTTTGGATTCCTTGGCAAGACTACGCCCAAAATTGCGAGTCCTAAGGGTATCTACATGTTCGGCGACGTGGGCTGCGGCAAGACTATGTTGATGGACATGTTCTACTCGACGGTACCTGCCCACCTCACAAAACGACGCATCCACTTCCACGGATTCATGCAGGATGTGCACAAACGCTCGTTCGCGCTAAAGTCAGAGCACGGACAGCGCTACGACCCCGCTGACGAGATTGCAAGCGAGATTGCCGCAGCGGCAAACGTATTGTGTCTCGACGAAATGCAGGTCACCGACGTGGGTGACGCGATGATCCTGCGGCGGCTTCTCGAGAAGTTGTACGAGCTCGGGGTGGTCACGTTTTTCACGTCCAACCGTCTGCCCATTGATCTGTACAAAAACGGGGTTCAGCGCGAGATGTTCGTACCCTGCATCCACCTTATCGAGGAGCGCAACCACGTTGTGAATCTAGTATCACCCACGGACTACCGCAAGCTGCCGCGCCCTGCCTCAGGAGCATACTTCTTCGATGACCCCAACAAAACCCCTTCCGAGAACCGCGAGCTGGCTGTGCGGCACGCCGATCACTGGTTCGACTTCTTTGCGAAAGGCGAGCCTACTGTCACGGACCGGCAACTCACAATCTGGGGACGCCCCGTCATTGTCCCCAAGAGCGCAGGCGACCTCGTCATGCAGACTACATTTGAGGAGCTGTGTTGCCGGCCGCTCAGCGCAGCCGACTACTTGGAGCTGTGCCGCACGTTCCCGGCGATAGTGGTCACCGACATTCCGGAGCTGTCACTCGAACAGAAAGACTATCTGCGACGGTTCATCACATTCCTAGACGCAGCCTACGACGAGCATACCAAGCTGGCGGCCACGGTAGCCAAGCCATTCGACAAGCTGTTCAACACAAAACACCTGACCATCGACCCCGAAACTAATACGGTAGTTGCCGCGGAAGCGGACTCGTCCGGAGATCTCATGGACCTGTCCAACTTTGCGGGCCACGAGGAAATGTTCGCGTTTGCGCGTGCGCTCTCGCGCCTCAAGCATATGAGCAGTGAAGAGTGGTTGGACTTTCAGCGGTAGCCTACATGTTATAGATGGGCAGATAGATATGTCGAGCCAGGCATAGATCATAGAGCCGGTAGAGCCACACATGAATCCGACCATGCTGGGAATAGATCTGGTGAGACAGAGATCCGTCAGAAGAGCCGGTCGAGACAAGATTAGTCCAGCAGATTCCGTCGAGACAAGTTCCAGTCCGGCAGACTCCGTAGAGACAAGTTCTAGTCCAGTAGCAGATCCGTCGCGCACACTGAGAATGCCGCAAACAGATCACTCGCATAGTCTAGAAAACGACATCGAGGTCGTCGTTCATCAGGTCCCCGTTGGCGTCGTCTATCGCGACAGTAGGCAGCCCTAGTGTATCTTCAGCGCCTTCCGTCTCGGTGACCTTGGCATCGCGCTCTTTATTATTCTGGATTTTCTTGAGTCGGTAAAAGTCCTCGCGATCGAGCTCGTCGAGCTCCGAGTTGATGTAGTGAATGGTGTTCTCGGTGCGCGGGATGATAACATGCTCAATGGCGTTCACACGCCGGTTCGTCACCTTGATGACCTCGTCCAGAATCACAAATGCAGTCTGCAGCGACGCCAGCTCCACCAGTGCCTCCACAGCCCGCGAGTACACGTCCTTGGCCCGGATGACTTGCTGCCCTCCTCGGCCCAGCCCCGTCAGCTTGAAGTCGTCGACGTCGTTCTTGCGCACAACCTCAAATGATGGCAGCAACACGCCCGAGACATTGTCCTGGCGTGTGGTAACCTGGAACCTCGGAGTCCGCGCAGACTCCTGGACCTGGAAAGCAATGTTGTCGCCCGTGGCATACGTCACCTCGGCCAGCGAGAACGCTGCCGTCTGCATGACCTTCCCCATCTTGCTCTTGGCTTCCTCAATGCGCCTGGTGATATCCCGGAACCGCTTGGTGAGCGCCTCAGACTTGCGCTTGAGCAGGCTGTGGCCCTGAGTCGCGCCCTTGAGCTTGTTCTTCATTGTTGCCAGCTGCATCCGCGTGGGGAACACTGCCTCCCTGTTGCCGGATCCTGACATGCTGCCCTGCTCTCCTCGGTGTTGTTCTCGCGCTGGCTGTTGTCAATCCACAACGTGCCTGGTCCAGGTGCTGGACCGCTGACTGGTTTTCCACGTATATTTGCGTAATCAGGTCCGGATTGTTTCTTTGGTTACAGGTTGGCAGTTCTTCAAGCAGGTCTTAGCGTGGCACCTCATGTCCTTCGAGGTCGCGCTGCTCTCGGACCCCACGGACGTGCCCAGGTGGCTTTCCTATGCGGAGAGCGTTAGAGATCCCCACGATAGGGCCCATGTCCTAGCTCGAGCAGCCCACGCAGTGCCCGATCGCGAGATCTGGCAACTCTACCTTGATCTCCGGGTCCAGCACCTCAATAACGCTTCGCAACACGAGCGCGATGTGGTATCTGGCATTTTCGACGATGCGGTCAGCCTTTTTCCAAGAGACGCTGCTGTATGGGACCAGTACATGACGCATTTTCCGGAGAAACGAACGTTCGATCGCGCGCTCCGTCAGGTTGACAACGCTAAGGTGTGGCCTCGATATCTGGAGTTTGCGGAGTCGCTGGACGTGGAAGAACTGGCTGATATCTACCGGAGGTACCTCGAGTTTGAGCCCTCTCTCTGCGAGACCGTGGCAGAGAGACTCATCGACAAGGGCGCTGTCGCCGCCGGTGTGCAGCTGCTTGAGCACTCAATTGACTCCTCGAGCTTCACTGGGTGGCGGGTGCTGTTGGAAACGGTGGCCGCGCACCCGTCCGAGTTCACCCCGCGAGCTTTCGAGTCGGCACTGCAGCTCTTCCCTAGCGAGGACGGCACAATATACCCACAGCTTGCCCTATACTACAGTAATTCAGGACAGTATGCTGTAGCGCGCACTACGCTAGAGCAGGGCCTGCAGAAAGCCTCGTCGGTTCGTGCGTTTGTGCTTATCTTTCAGACAGAGTGTGAGTTCCTCGACGCTCTCCTCGAACAGCTCATCGATGTTCAGGACCCGTCTGCGTCCCTATGGCTAGAGATATATGTGCAGCTACTAGCCCGGAGACGTCTCCTTCTCAACGATGTGCTCATCCGCGCCGAGCCCCAGTCCGTGGAGCATTGGCTCGACCGCACGCGCATCTGGGAAGATCCTGCTGTGAAGGCTGAGGTATTTGCGGAAGCTCTGATTACAATAGACCCCAAAAATAGCCCTGGATTGAGCAAGCTATGGTTAGAGTACGCAAAGCTGTATGCGACATCCGGTGATCTGGACACTGCTAGGACACTGCTGGACAGTGCTACCAAGGCGCGCTTTGGAGACGTCGAGGATCTCGTTGACATATGGATAGGGTGGGCAGACCTAGAGTGGCAGAGCTCGCCGAAAAGAGCACTCAAGGTGCTTTCAAAAGCCGTGGCAGGCCCGCGCACCTCAGACATACAGCTGCACGACAAATCGCTACATGCCCAGGAGAGGTTGCACAAGTCGCTTCGCCTGTGGCTCAAGCTCGTCAATAGCGCCGAATCGGCACCTGATATGGACATTTCTCATGTCAGGTTCTGGTATGAAAGAATCATAGAGCTCCGCATAGCTACTGTCTCTGTTATCCTACAGTATGCGCGCTTTCTCCAAGCCCACGACCTTGTTGACGAATCTTTCCGGGTGTATGAGCAGGCCCTCGATCTCTTTGACACAGAGTCCGCGGGTGAGATATGGCGCGCTTATCTCGCCAAGGCTACGGATGGGGACATTTCGATTGAAAGGATGCGAGACTTGTATGAACAGGCGCTTGAGAACAGCTCTCCTCGCATTGCTACAGATTTGTTCAAGGGATATATTGATCTGGAGAGAAAGCATGGTCTTTGGTCCACCGTCAAGTGTCTGTACGAGCGAGCAGTGAAAATGGTCGATACGTCGGCTCTGGTAGAATACTACAAGCAGTATCTTTCGTGGACAAAGCGCACGTACGGTCTGGAGGCTACGCGTCCTGTTTACGCAGCTGCTTTGCAAAGTTTGGAAGCCGACGACGAGTTGAATATGGTGGCGTGTGAATTCGCAGCAATGGAGGTGCAGCTTGGGCAGATTGAGCGAGCTCGTGCCGTATATGAGTTTGCCTCACAGCTCAACGACCCTCAAACTAGCGACGGGGCCCCATTTTGGGACCTCTGGCAGGCTATGGAGCTGGCACACGGCACCGAGGATACGTTCCGCTATGTCCTTGAGCAGCGGCGCCAGGTTTCTAAGGAAATCGAAAACGACGTTTACAAACTAGCCCAGCGGGAGCGGCAGGTGAACTTTGTCAAGGCGCCCTAGGGCGCTTGCATGTTTATTGTCTGGGCCGCCTCGCGGAATCCGTGGTATCTGCACTAAAATATTTATAGTATGTACTGTAATGTGCCCTAATATTTATAAAATGTACTGCGACAGGTGCCCGTCACTTGCCCAGTGTTATGCCCAGTATTATGCCCAGTATTATACAGTTTGGGTCACCGAGTTCCTGTCTCGTCATGGCTGTTGTCCGCTCCAGACATAGTCCCCAAGTTCAGTTTCGTCCGCCGGCTATTTTCCAGCCGCCAGAACTATGCTCATTAAGTCCAGTGTCATCGCTATTTGCTATTGTCCGGGCAGCACGCTCCAGACTTTGGTCACGAAAGTTTCAGTGTCATCATCGAGGGAATCTTTGAGCTCCGCCACAAGCGAATCCCTGTCTTTGTGGCCCTTTATGTGGTCGGTTATAAACGTGACAAGGCTCTCTTCTGGCACACCAAAAAACTCTACAACTGCCTCCTCCACCACGGGCCGCAACGTCGTGTCGACCCATTCCGATGTCACCGTGTCCCAGCCTGTTTTTGGCTTGCGCAGAGACACAGAAAATTCTCTGCGTGATGGTGTAGGTTCCTTGCTAGTGGTATAACCCTCTTGCCGCTCCTTCTCCTCGTCCTTGATGTCTTCTTCTATTTCCTTTTTGCGGCGAGTTAGCCACTCTGGTGAGTTAGTTTCGCCGTCTTTATCTTCGTACTTCATAACCCGCAGGAACGCTTCTTTCTTTCTGCGATCTCTGGTGCTGTCGTCTGTGGTGGCTCTAAACTGTTCAAGCTCTTCGTCTGCCTGTAGCTGTTCGCGCACAAAGTCCCTCCAGGCTCGCTCTAAGGCCTCGTTGTTTTCTTCGAGCCCATCGATGCGCAGGGCTTGCACCTCGGCAACGTCTATTTGCACCAGTTCCTTCTCAAACTTGAGCAGATCGTTTTCCGGCACACCGCTGTCGAGATCGTTCGCAGAATCCTTCTCAACCAATTTCTGCAGTCGTTCGAGTCGCTCCTTCTTGCCCCTCTCTTTGTTTTCCATGGCTCTCAGAGTCTGACGACGGAACTCAAGCACGCCTTTTTTGGCAACCTCTAGCTCATCGGGCGCAAACTCCTCGTCGCCCTCGAGCGTGCCATCTTCCCGCAAAATATCCTTGCCGTTCTGAGACTCTGCAGTTGTGGCGCTTGCGATGGGGACCCGGGCCAGCGACGCGGCCATTCTCGATTTGATGGCGGACGGGGACATGCGGAAGATCGACTGGACTGTGGCCTTGTCTGCAGTCCTGTCGAGCCAAGCCCGAGTCTTTTGCTCCATAGCAACTGAAATGGGTCCTGACGAGAGTGCGATCTGCGGCAGCAGCTCTGTTGCGACCGTCAACTGGCCGCCCGAGGAAAACTGGACCAGCCCGTTCACTCGGCCGCCTTGTTCTCTGACGCGTTCCCAGCGCACGGCCCCGAGGATTTTTAGCGCCTTGGCTATTTCATGGTCCTCACCAGTCGGTAGGTTGCAGACGTACACTGTTTTCAGCGGGTCCATCCCGCTGTGCGGCTTGTTTAGGTCCTACATCTTGGGCTCGTAAGCAGGCTAAACATCTTAGGCGATCGCACGCGCGATGAGCAATACTTATAACCAACCAAAGCAATAAAATACCTCAATGGATGTCTCAGTGATAGGGGGTGGCCCGTGCGGGTTCTCTGTTGCCAAGCTGCTCGCGGCCGCGGGCTTGCGAGTCCAAATCATTGAGAAACAGCGAGGACCAGGAGGCGTGTGGCATTATACGGGCAAGGGGCCCATGTACAAGTTTCTGGAGACCAACGTACCAACGCAAGTGATGCAATTTAGCAATAGGCCGTTTCCGCCCGGCACCCCTACGTTTTGTGACAGGACCACAGTGTACAAATATATAGAGGAGTTCTCGTCGTCTGTGGACGTCCCTGTGCACTACAACACGACGATTGTGAGGGCGACCAAGCCCGAAAAAGGGCACCACAAGGGTCAATGGCTTCTTGAAAACACACAGGGCGACAGCTGGGCGTCCAAATACCTCGTTCTAGCGGCTGGCCACTACGACGTACCGTTCTATCCGCAGGTTGTGAACCTGGATCGCGTGCGGCACAGGTTTCCGGACAGGGTCACGCACGCGCGATATTTCGACACCCCGGAGCCTTTCCGGAACAAAAAGGTTGTGGTCGTGGGCAATGCTAACAGCGGGACCGACATTGCCGTGCAGCTGCTAACCGTAGGCGCCCAGGTCTCACTATCGCGGCGCCCAGACTCCAAGGAGAAACCAACGGACAGAATTCTAGAGTCATTTGTCACATATAAGCCCGAGATCAGGGAAATTGGCGACGACCTACAGATTTCTTACGCGGACGGCACCGCTGGCGCCGCTGATGCTGTGATATTCTGCACCGGGTACCGCTACGAGTTCCCGTACCTCGAGGACTTTTCGCATTCGCAAAAGCTGCCATTCCTGGACCCCGAAGGAGAGACACTGTTCAACATATACAAAGATACCTTCTTCATCGGAGACTCGTCGTTGGCAGTTGTAGGTATGAACAAGCAGATTGTGCCATTCCCTTACAGCGAATGCCAGGGCGCTGCAATCGCGAGCTTGTGGTCGGGGAAGCTGTCTCTGCCGAGCCAAGAGACAATGCTGCGGGAGGAAGCGGAGAAAGTAGCAGACCGAGGAACTGGGTCGCGATCGCTGTGTATCGGGTGGCCCAAGGACTTTACTTTAATGAAGGACCTCAGCGACTGGGCAGCCGCTGGACACCCTGACCCGATTAGAGTAGAGCTGTGGTCGCCGGCCCAGCAGGAATTACGCAGCCAGACTGCCATGCTCAGGGTTGAGGAGCTCGAACATAAGCTCGATAAAATTAGACAGTCGTAGGTAGGTGACTTGCAATTTAGGTCAGGCCTGGTGAGCTACAGCCACCAGCTCACTGATTCACAGATCGCTGTAGTCGACCAAATGCAAAACGGTTTCTTTGTGCTAGCCATATCGACTGGTGGTATCACTGATCTTCAAAGGATGAACGAACCGCATGGTCAGTATCGTGCTACATAGAACACTGTCGAAGCCACGTTTGATGTTCTGGCTCCAGAACGAAACCCGATAATGCCAGGTTTAGTTGCCATTATCGGAGCAAAGTCCTGGTCCAAGATGCAAAAGGGTGTTTGCGGTTGGCAGATGTATAAGGGTGTTTGTTTGTGGTTGGTAGATGTATAACATACACGCAGTGAATATAAGGCGATGACGAACATACCTGCCCGCACATGCTGCAACATTTCACAACTCGTAGCCACCTTTTGCACACAAACGCGCTAACTGCCGTCGTGAATATACTGTTCGTTAATCTTCTGTCCATGCGAGGAAGTGCATTTTGAGGAAGCTGGTAGGTCGATGGACGGCCATCATCATGTGAAGGAGATTTCTGGTAATTAGAGTAGCCTGTTACATTAATATCTGGGTGGTGGTATCGTGTCGCTGCTTTTGGGTTTCTTGAATGCCGCTCTGGCCAACAGAACATTGCTCAAGGCGACTTGGTGAACGAACTCGTAATCCTCGGGAAATCGTCGAGTCTCTCCGGGGCGCAATAAATAATTAGCTGCTTCTAGCAATAGATAAATTAGCCGCTATCTAATATAGCAATCTCTGACGAGCTCCCGGTATCCAGGGTGGTTTGGACATCAGTGCGTGCTCAAAATCAATGAACATGACGCACTGGCTCTCTTCGTTCCACAGCTTATTACCGTTGTGCGGGTCGAGGTGCCGGACACCCCTGGCCCGCATAGCCTGCAGCGACCGCAGAGACTCCTCATCCTGCACGTCTGGGCCAAGAGGCTCTCCACCATACGACATCAGCATCATGTGATACACGTACATGT
>JAJMGW010000080.1:0-19548 GCA_030582755.1 Wickerhamiella galacta | reverse complement strand
CCCCCCCCTCGGGGGGGGGGGCCCCCTCGGGGGGGGGGGGGGGGGGATTGTCAAAATTTCACGTGGCCACCCAGCTATTATCGCGAATTTATCAATATCTTACCCTTTTCACTTCAAGTTGGTGAGATTGAGGTTGTGGCATCTGCGGCTATGTGGCGTCACCTGAGGCAGCTGATAAAGCGCTTACGTGCGCTTACATTTCCCTCTATTTCCCAATCAAAAGTTGTCATCTTCTAACTACCTTGTGGGGCGGCCTGTCAAATTAGCTACGAGACCGGCGGCCACAGGTCAGGAGTACCGTAAACCTAAATTAATAACTAATGGAAGATTTCTCTAATAAGTTAGCAGAGCTGTTAGCGCTGAAGGCTCCGGGCGTGTCGGGGTCCCGGATCCGTCGGATTGTCGAGCTAGCTATAAGCAACGCCAACGACAATGCTGAAATCATGGACAAGCTGCGAACGCATGCAGAGATCGCGCCCATGTCCCACAAGCTGGGCGCGCTGTACGTCGTGGACGCCGTCGCGCGCGCCTACAAGGACGAAGCGCGCAAAGCGGGTACCGGAGAAGACTCGCCTTACACCGCAGGGTTGAATAGGCTCTCTGGCACAATCAGAGAAGTAATGGAGTCATGCAAACCTACGCGCGGTTCTGAGGACGTGTACGAGAAGATGCGCAAGCTCTTGGACATTTGGGCCAAGGCTGACACCTTTTCGCCCGAAATACTTGCGGAACTGAAGGAACAGAATTTTAGTGTACCATTTTCAACAACTCCTCCCGGCTCGCCGCCGTCCAACTGGGCCGGCTTGCCGCCCAACATTCCCGATATGCCAAAAGAACCCACTCCCGTGGCCAAGGAGAGCCCTAACGCTGCTTCGCTGCTGGAAACACTTGCGAGCCTGGCCAAAAACAAAGCTGACGCTCCGCAAGACACTACTCCTGCCCACTCAGGTTCTCTGCTGCAGCAGCTGTTGGCTAAGACCAGTAAATCTACTAACAGCCCCACGCCCCCTCCTCCGAGTGATAGCCCGCCAGCCCGCGGCCGTCGAACATCACCGCCGCGCACGTACTCTCGGGATCGGTCCCGCTCGCCGGGTGCGAATGGATCAGTCCGGGACCCGCGCCTTCGCGGTCGCGTCCGCTCTCCCCCCTTGAGCTCGGGCTCCCAGGCGCGAAGGGCTCCCGTGGAGAGTCGCATTCTTGCCACCGACTCGGATCTCGCTGCTACTGGCCAAATTCGTGTCTTCAGCCGCACTCTGTTCGTGGGCGGTGTCCCCCCTCCAATGGGAGAAAGTGACATAGTGCAGGCCATGGAAGAGTTTGTGCCTGTGCAGAGTATTATATTTCACAGAGAAAAGCGACACGCTTTCGTTAAGGTATATACCAGACACGATGCCGACACTGTTAAAGACGGTCTCGAGGCAAAGGGACGCTCCATCGGTAGCCCGCTGCGTGCGCGCTGGGGCGTGGGATTTGGGCCGCGCGATTGCTGCGACTACACCAAGGGAGTTAGTGTTATTGCAATCGACCGCCTTACTGATGCCGATAAAAGGTGGGCAGTTTCCGCTGAGCATGGTGGTACCGGTGGTGTACCGCTGGAGCCAGGCCAGGTCTTCGAAGAACCTGACATCGAGATTGGTGGCGGAACGTCTTCAAAAGCAATTTCCAAAAGACCAAATGAGAGCGCTGGCCGCATGCCCGCGCCTGGGATGATGGGGATTTCCGGTCTGCCAGGTATGCCAGGAATGCCAGGAATGCCCGGGATGCCCGGGATGCCCGCAATGCCCGCAATGCCCGGAATGCCAGGTATACCAGCAATGCCCGGTATGATTCCCGGTATGAACATGCCCGGTGGCTCTGGAAACTCGATGCCCGGAATGCCCGGAATGCCGTTCCCCGGTATGTCGTTTCCTGGGATGCCATTCCCCATGATGCCTATGATGCCTCCCGGAGGCGACACGTTCTCCGAACAGCCTAAACAAGACTAGTTGCGTTCGGCAGACTTAGAGTATGTCTTGTAGCACGATTAATGATTTGCATGTCTACCAACATCCCTGCATAGGGCCCTACTTAGTTGGAGTCTGGGCCGTGCCTAGGCAGTAGTGCAACCAGTGTCTACCAATGCTTCACCATATAACTATATACAATACATACTTTGCAATATATCATCATAACAGCGCTTTCACCTTTTCAAAGTAGTTGGGGTCCACGCGGTCGCTGATCTCGCTGGGAGTGAGCCATGCGAAGTCTGTGTTGGCAGGAGCAAACTGGCCATGCAAAATGTGAGACTTTATTAGAAACTCGGGCAGCCCATCGCCCTTTATAACTGCTGCGGGAGTGTTGGAGACCGTCCAGGTGTTAATACCCTCACCACCTAACTCACGCAGCCCGTTCTCAGCCGCCTCGTGAAGCGATTTCGCCCTTGCAGGAACATCAAAGGCTGGAAATTTCCATTTATCTTCTTCATTTACCAGCAGGTAAAGCGTGCTGTCGAGTTTGCGTGCGAGGGAACGAACGTCGTTCTCTCGGTCGGCCTTGGTCAGGCGAGACTGGGTCTGGATCGTCTCAGAATCGCCCTCGCCTGCCGGTGGGAGCCGTACCTCCTGTTTGAAGCGGCGCTCACGGTTATGCTTGACATCTGGAATACCACGCGGATAGAAGACGCCCTTGTGGCGTGGCACCGGGCCACGCTGCTGGTCGTTGAAACGGCGTTGAGCTAGCGTTCCACGCTTAAAGTAATAGTACCAGGGAAACGTCCACATCAACCGGCGCTCAAGCTCATCCTGGTACTTGAAGTATGCCTTCTCAAAGCTCGACGGCTCTGCTGTCACTATGGGAGTTCTGCTCAGCAGCAGGCCAGCTCGAAGCGCTCGAGACATGAAAAATTTGTCAGCTTCAATTTCCTTTAGCTTCACTCGTGATAATTCATATTAGGGACATTCTAAGTAAATAAAGAAATAATAAATAATAATAATAATTTCTAGTTATGTAGTACAACGCAGTCAACAGCGGGGACTAAGAGATCTGGCAGTAAATTGCGTTTGAGTATCCCAGGTTCAATCTGGACACTTTCTAAGCGTGAGACCGTGCACTTCATAATTATGCTCATAGGGCCTATAGTGTCCCCTCGATAAAATCAACTTTCACCAGACTGCTACTCCACTGCCAGCTGTGACACATGGGCTCTACCAGAGAATTGCAGATCACCGGACTAGACCTAACAGTAGAGTGGTTCAGTCGATATATCACTTCAGCTCCTTAAAGAGGGGTTTTATTTACAAAGTGCAGGCCACGAGTATCATAAAAACCAATACGTAGATAATCCAAAGATCGCTGAACTCTACACAGTTGCCTTAAACAATATGGGAAGCGATAACTACTCCATACCAGGCCAGGCTAAGGAATGTTCCGAGATTGAGCAACACGCTGGCTCCGTGATAACGGGCGAAGGTCTTCTGCACGCTTTTCAGCTCCGCACTGGCATCGGGATGAGTTGCATCATGACCCTCAGATGCAATCAGTGCATGACGTTCGCGGCTCACCTTAGCGTTCGCCGGACCCAGAAGTAAGGCATTAACGGCCGACGTTGTCAGTGAAATGCCCAGGGTCACAGCGCCGACTCGCTTGAGTGGGAACGGAGCAGTAGCGAGTAGTACAGCAGACACTGCAGCTTGCATGGGAAAGTAAACGGGGAATATTTTGGACTGAAGGTGTGCAAAATCGGCGCGAGAAAGAGTGCGGAACGCAACAAGTCCATTGAAGAAGCTTTGATACGTAGTACTGCCAAACGCAATTGAATACAAGAGTAAATGGACAGGCACAAGAGGCTTCAATTTGCTGAGCATCGAGAGTTGGTGGAAATGATATGCTCGACCTGGCTTACATTATACATAACCATTCGCAGGTTAATTAGATCACGCATCTGAATCAACGAGGGTATGTCCTTCTGGACTTAATAATTAAACGAGAGACTGCACTGTGATGTTGGTCCTGCCACAGTGGGCCTTAACTGCCCGATGGCCTGCGCTACTTCTATTCGACGGCCTCCTCTCAGCTGCAATTTTGTATAAAATTCCCTACACTGAAATCGACTGGACTGCGTACATGGAGCAGGTGACGCTTTTCCGCAATGGTGAGCGAGACTATCTTCAAATCGAGGGAGGAACTGGGCCACTGGTATACCCTGGCGGCCATGTGATGATCTATAACAAGTTGTACGACTGGACAAATGGGGGTAGTATTGCCATGGGACAGTATATATTCTTTGGCGTATACATGCTCACGCTGGCAGCCTCTCTGTCGGTCTATAAAAAGGCACGAATACCTTTTACCTACTGCGTGCTTCTTACGCTCAGCAAAAGATTGCACAGCATATATTTGCTGCGGCTGTTCAACGACTGCTTTGCAACTCTGTTTGCGATCGTAGCCATCAGGCTCTTGCAGAGTCGCCGCTATGCTTGGTCGACAGCACTATTTTCCGTTGCAGTGAGTGTCAAGATGTCGGCCTTGTTATACCTTCCTGGGGTTGCCGTGGTCCTTTGGCACCAGTTGAGGTGGAGAGCGGCATTCTTGGGTGTTCCTTTTCTCTGTGTGCAGGCTGGCGTTGCATGGCCATTTCGTCAGCATCTGGTCTCGTATTGCAAAGGTGCGTTTAACTTTGGGAGACAGTTTCTTTACAAATGGACGGTCAATTGGAGATTCGTCCGTGAGCAGGTATTTGCATCTTCAGAGTTTGCTGTGTCCCTCTTGGTCCTGCATGTTGGGCTTTTGAGTATCCTCGCAACTATCGGCCTCTCAATTCCATTCAGTCCTCGATCAGTTGGCCGGCTGGTCATGACGGCTAATTTAATTGGGATCTTATGTGCGCGGTCGCTTCACTATCAGTTCTACGCGTGGTTTTACTGGACGGTACCATTCCTCCTGGCAGATGTTCCTGGCCCTCTCAAAATAGTTTGGCTAGCACTGGAGATTGCATGGAACACGTTCCCTTCTACCCCCGTCTCATCGAGTTTGTCCCTTGTTTCACTGGTCATCTTGATCATCTCAAGCTTTACAAAAATGGCAGCCAGGAATAACGTCAGTCAACGTGTGTTTGTCAATTGAACAAAATATGGGCTTATAATCACAAATTTATAAATAACGGATAAAACGGCATATATAACATTCAGAAACATCTAAGTCTGCGGGCCTCCTTTAAATATGGTCACGGCTGTGTTAGTAGCGGCATTTTGAGTTGCACTACTGTCGGCGTATCCACTTCCGTACGGGTCAGATGAGATCACAGCCCCCTTGGTGTTCAGAGAGCTGGGACCAAGGGCAAGATTCCGGAGTTGGTTCACGCTGTAAACGCACTTGTTGATTGTCTGTAGCAGTACTGAGGGTTTCAGCGGTTTACTCAAGTATTCGTCCATCTGTGCTTGCATGCACCTTTCACGGTCTCCCAACATGGCATGGGCAGTTAGCGCCACAATAGGAGTTCGGCTCCGAATATGCAGATTCTTTTTCTCCCACTCTCGAATGCACGCTGTGGCTTCGAACCCGCCCATTTCTGGCATTTGCACATCCATGAGAACCACATCGTAGCGCTTGCGCTTGACGGCGTCGACAGCTTCGAGACCGTTTTCAACAACTTCAACATTGTGCTGATAGTTCTCCAAGATGCGCACTGCGAGCTGCTGATTGACAATATTGTCCTCGGCCAGCAAGATATTGTACTTTTGGGCACCGTCCTGGTTGAGCGGTGTTGCGCGGCTTTCCAAAGCTGATCTCAGAATGGTTGCCAAGTCATGCACCAAGCACGGCGTATTGCCATAAGACGAAATACCCAGATCGAGACACATTTTCAGGTTCACTCTGGGAACATGCGGGCTGAGAAGCACAAGGGGAATATACTTGAGATAGTTCAGTGATCGTAGGGACGTTGCAACCTCGAGGGAGTCGACAACGATCGTGTCGAAGATACGCCGGTTTTTCTCTTCTTGCAAGGGCGCTGTAGCAACATCCTTTGCAAGATAGCACTTGAGACCCAGCTTGCCCATATTATCAACAATTTCTTGCGCATCCTCCGGCGAGTGCTCGGCATTAATAAAGAGCAGGTTGTGGCCCTTGAAAGGTGCTAAACTGTCCATTAGCACGTTCCAGTCCGGTACAGTGGGTTTCAAGGCTATCGTGAAGAAGAACCTAGACCCCTTGCCATAATTAGAGCGCACCCATATCTCACCACCCATCAAGTTAATCAGTCGCTTGGAAATAGAAAGCCCCAAACCAGTTCCTCCAAACTTACGCGTGGTTGAACCATCAGCTTGGCAGAATGTATCAAAGATCACGTCAAGCTTGTCATTCTTGATACCAATACCTGTATCCGATACACAGAATTCTATCATGAGATCGCCCTTACCATTAGTCGGTGGTGTTGCTTTGCACACGCTGAGCATAACCTCTCCTTGCTCTGTGAACTTGATAGCATTGCCCACCAAGTTGAGAATGACTTGGCGGAGCCTAAACGAGTCGCCAATGAGACTATCGGGGAACGTGTTGTCCACGTTGTAGAGCAAAACCAAGGGTTTTTCGTTTGCTTTTACCGCCAAGGTTTTGAGAGCACCAAAGACAGTCCCACGGAGAGAAAACGCAATCTTTTCAATAGTCATACGGTTGGCCTCGATCTTGGAGATGTCCAAAATATCATCTATAATGGTCAGTAGTGAATTAGCCAAATTGTGGACAATGGACAGCATCTCTCTCTGGTACTGAGTGAGCTCAGTATCCAAAGTGAGCTGGGTCATACCGATGATACCATTCATAGGAGTTCGAATTTCGTGAGACATGTTGGCCAAGAACTCTGATTTAGTCCTGTTAGCCAGCTCTGCCGCTTCACGCGCTGCTGTGTTTCGCTGAATAGACTCTCGCAAGTTGAGCACCATCTGATTGATTTTGGTCTTGAGAGCGTCCATTTCACCGGAAGCTTCAACAGTGATGAATCGAGTAAAGTCACCATCGGTAGCTGCGGCAGTGATCTGAGCAAATGCACGCACCTGCGTGGTCAAGTTTGCGGCCATGGTGTTGACATTGGTTGTGATTTCTTTCCACAACCCGTCAACGTCCGACACTTGAGCCTGGACACCTAGCTTACCATCAATACCGACATCCTTAGCCACACGCGTTACTTCAGACGCGAACAGCTGCAGCCGGTCCACCATCTTATTGATAGTAGACTTCAGTGCTAGAACTTCTCCTTGTGCGTGCACATCGATCTTCTGCGACAAATCGCCCTGTGCAACGGCAGTTGTAACGTGGGCGATAGACCGCACCTGAGTAGTAAGATTTGAAGCCATGACGTTGACGTTCTCGGTAACCTCTTTCCAAGTTCCTTCCACATCCTGGACGCGGGCTTGTCCACCAAGCCGTCCCTCGGTACCTACGCTGCGCGCCAAAGTGGTGACCTCAGTGGCGAAATTCTTGAGTCGGTCCACCATTTGATTGATCGTAGACTTGAGACTGAGGACTTCACCCTTACATTCTGCCGAGACTTTCTGTGACAAGTCACCCTGGGCGACAGCAGTTGTCACTTTTGCAATGTTACGCACCTGATCCGTCAAGTTCGAGGCCATGGCGTTGACGTTATCAGTAAGTTCCTTCCAAATACCTTCAACTCCCGAGATACGAGCCTGGCCGCCCAGACGGCCCTCCACTCCAGTTTCACGAGCCACTCTCGTAACCTCGAAGGCAAAGGTTCGCAGCTGGTCCACCATCGAGTTGATGGTCTTCTGGAGCTCGAGAATCTCTCCCTGGGCATGCACGTTGATCTTGCGACTCAGATCACCCTGAGCCACAGCACGGGTCACATCGGCGATCTCGCGAACCTGGTTCGTGAGGTTTGAGGCCATGACGTTGACGTTGTCAGTGAGCTCGCGCCAGACACCAACCGTTCCATCTCCTTCTGCCTGCCCACCAAGTGTTCCCCTGGCGACTTCAGTAGCGACACGCGTGACCTCCGATGAGAAGCGCTGGAGCTGGTCCATCATGGTGTTTATGGTGTTCTTGAACTTGACAATGTCCGGGTCGAGTTCCTGGCCGTGGACCGTTACCTTCTTGGACAAGTCGCCCTGTGCTACGGCAATAACAACCTCGCCAATCTCCTGGAGGGCGCGCTGGAATGCCCTATTCGCGCTTTGGGATTTGGCCAACTCCCGTGCTAGCATCGCAGTGTCCATGGCGATGCCTTCCGCGTCGGGGATCGTAGATGTGAGCATGGTGACCACGTTCTGTGCATCGGAAAGCTTCGTCTCTAGATCGGTAGTGGTTTGCATCTGATTTTCGATATCAGCCTGCTGCCGCTCGACCCGGCGGTAGAGCCGCTCCCACTCGCGCGTATTCCACTCGTTGACATGAATCTGGGACTGGAGCCGCCGCAGTGCGGCACCAAGGTGCGGATCTGCGCCGGCACCGAGATCTATGGATGTGGGAAGCCCCTGATCGCAGTAGGCGTTGATTCTGTCCGCGAGATACGCGGGCGACCACATCGTTTCTATCATGGCTAATTTAAGAAAGCTATCGGGCGGATTTACGCCAGTCCCCGGTGATGCCCTGGTAGAACGAGGTCCTCGCGCGCGACGTTCTAGCAGAAAGTAAGCAAGACAAGCTTGAAAAGAACCTGGCCATCTACTGAGGGCGGTGGGTTAGGTGTTCAGGTTGCAGCGAGGGCGTTCCGATGCGATCACTACGGCTCAGAACGCCGCCAACAGTTCCAGATTGCGTGAATGTGAAAGACAGGTGCCCACACTCTGTTTGGCCAAGCTTTACTGGCGGCGCTGGGGTGTCTCGGGGCTTCCAGGTGATCGTGTGAAGGGGAAAATAAATTCTGCTTCAGGGCGTTTCTCTGGGCCTTACTATTAGAACAACGTGGTTCGACAACAGGGCCTGCCTTTGCCACCCATGTTAACTGTCTCACCTGCAACAAGTTGGTTGTTTCCAATAATGACGTCAGACTGCAGTGCAGCGGTCTAAGGAAGCTATAGACCGTGCGGAATCCGGTGAGGATATGGTTCTTCCCCGGATACTTCTCAGTTGCATCAGAGTGAATTGGCGGCCCCCCGCACCCTGGTAATGCGGATCGCGCTTGGGCAGGAACCATCCTGCATGCACCTGCATGGCCTGATAACACCTTGGCATGGCCTGAGCGAAACTAGTAAGCATACATCATGATGGTCACCTGGGGATCACGTGCGGGCGTGTTTACAGTTTCCTAATTCGGTTACCTTATTTCGCTATGGGAAACCTTCGAGCCGAGTTTACCGCAGCAAACCAGGAACAGGTC
Organism: Wickerhamiella galacta; assembly: GCA_030582755.1. Classification (NCBI taxonomy): domain Eukaryota; kingdom Fungi; phylum Ascomycota; class Dipodascomycetes; order Dipodascales; family Trichomonascaceae; genus Wickerhamiella; species Wickerhamiella galacta. The sequence goes on along the minus strand of JAJMGW010000080.1, from coordinate 10,238 downwards.
TATTTGTTTTGGGACAGGCTGAGCGGGGCGCAGAAGGCCCAGCTCGAGTCGCAGCTGTCCAAGATTGACCCGCAGAGTCTTGATACCATCGTTGCTCGGGCGCTTGCCCAGTCGGAGCACAAGGGGGAGATTGAGCCATTGCCAGCTAGTGCCACGGCAAGCATGCTGGACGCGTCGCCAAGCGAGGTCAACGCGTGGCGCCAGCGGGGTTTGGCGGAGGTTGCTGCCGGCAACGTGGCTGTGCTATTGCTAGCTGGCGGCCAGGGCACGCGACTGGGCTCCTCGGCTCCCAAAGGCTGCTACGACATAGGCCTGCCTTCGCACAAGTCTCTGTTCCAGCTGCAGGCTGAGCGGATTCGCAAGGTGAGCCAATTGGCCAAGGCTCCCGGCTCCATCCCCTGGTACATCATGACGTCGGGCCCCACTAAAGCCCCCACCGAGGACTTTTTCAAGAATCACGCATATTTCGGCCTGAACCCTGAAGACGTAGTTTTTTTCGAGCAGGGCACGCTTCCCTGTCTCACCGACGACGGCAAAATCATCATGGAGACCCCAGACAAGGTCGCAGTGGCACCCGACGGCAACGGCGGCGTCTACAAGGCACTGGATGTCACGGGTACTCTCGCCGATATGAAGAAGCGGGGCATCAAGCATGTACATATGTACTGCGTGGACAACTCCTTGGTGAAGGTCGCAGACCCCGTATTCATCGGGTTTGCGGCCAGCCGTGGCGCTGAGCTGGCCACAAAAGTAGTTCGCAAACGTTCTACTGAAGAGAGCGTTGGTCTCATTGTGGAGAAAAATGGCGCGCCCGCTGTGATTGAGTACTCGGAGATCTCGCCCGAGCTTGCAAAGGAGCTGGACGAGCACAACCCGGAGCTTCTTAAGTTCCGGGCTGCGAACATTGTGAATCACTACTACTCGCTCGAATTTCTGCTTAAATGTCCCGAACTGGCTAAGAAACTGCCATTTCACGTTGCGCGCAAGAAAATCCCTTATGCAGACCCCTCTTCCGGTAAGACCGTCAAGCCTTCCAAGGCCAATGGCATTAAACTCGAGCAGTTCGTGTTTGACATTTTTGCGGATGTCCCATTGAACAAGTTCGTATGCCTTGAGGTTGCGCGGCAGGACGAGTTTTCGCCGGTTAAAAATGGCCCGGGCACCGCTGACGATAGCCCGGAAACTGCTTGTCGAGATGTGCTTAACGAGGGCCAGCGCTGGCTGTCCCTTGCTGGGGTTCCATCTGGCCCTATAGAAATCTCCCCTGCGCTGTCTTATGCAGGTGAAGGTCTCGAAAACATTGACCCTAGAAAGATCGCTGCTAGCTATATCGGATGATCAAGGGCGCTCAAACTATGTAGAGCTATTGGGCCTCTACTATATGCTGATGATAACTATAGCATAGGAAAATTATGAATAAATGTGACTATTGTCGAGATGCTGACGGTTGAGCAGAAGCTGCTAAAATGCAAAAAATGAGGGCTGTTTCCATGCGGTACCAGGTAATAAAAAAAGGGCGTTAGCGCTTGGACATGAGAGTGGCAATATACTCTTGGATAAACTTGTTCTCTGTCTGAAGACGGGTGCAGTTCTGTTTCACCTCGCCTACGTGATCCAGAATAGCGGCCAGCTTCTCCTGCATTTCTAGAGCATTATTCTTCAGAGACAAGTCTGATGGAGGCTCCGGAGGGGTCGGCAGGGGCTGCTGCGGTGCAGCGTCTGTCATAGGCAACTGAAAAGCTAGAGTGAGAAATACTTCAAGCGGATTGTGTAGTTGTATTTATAATTTTAACGCCGAGATGACTGAACCCCATCCCGCATTAGGCAATGATTACTCACACAAGCACAACTGCGTCATGGTGCATCGAGCGTGCGGTTATGACGTACGTTATCATTGGTGCGGCCTGTGCGGGTGCATATTAGCTGGGTAAACACCGCAGTCGACGCGGAATACTAAGGTCAGGTTGTGGGTGTCCTATATGTATCGGCGCCATGCAGCTTGTGACGATCGCTAAGCGCTACCGTCCGTTCTGCACGGAGGCGCCGAACAGCTTGTCGGATGCATTTATGACGTGATGAGGCCGGTGACCAGGCGTCCCGAAGTGCTACAACTCAATGGCTGCCCCGTTGTGTCAAATCCACCAGCCCACTACAGCAAAGCTGCTCTGAGTGCTCCTTCTTCCCTTGGCCGAGGTCGGCAATCTTCTGCATCTCACGAGATCACCGCTGCTGCCGCAATCAAGGTTGAGCGTTTGCGCTTGCGCCGGTATAGTGACCTGAACTGGCCTGGTCGCGATAATCCCCGGATGGTCGTCAGATGGCACAACCCCCGCGCGTCGAGGCGTTAGTAACGACGTCATGGCTACACGGGTCACCTATTTGGTGAGCGGCTTCGACGAGGTGCACGGGGCACCCGTGAAAGCCCATGACAATGGCCAGAGAATAGAAGTGGACCATATGACGGCAGCAAAGCATGTTCGGGTCCTAGTTGAGAATGGGACACCAGTGGATGCTGCCGTGCATGTGACGTGGGCAGCTCGTCGCGTGCTCGATACTCTCTTTGATCTGCCCGTCGAGCTGGGTCTGCATGTCGATGCGCTGGCAGATGGCGATGTCGTTGGCCTGCAGGAGTGGCTAGAGACCTGTGGCATAGACGCCAACTTCGTGGAAGCTGCGAACTGGCTAGCATTTTACCAGCCTTCCAAGCCAAACTTTGCCTGCCTTGAGCAGTTCGGGATAGACGCTACGAGTGCTGTGGCTGTCAAGTTGTCGTTCGGATATGGAAGCCAATTCCCTGGCCAGTCGGCCGGCGATCTCGTGATTGAGGCCTTTTTCGATCGGGACATTTTTACTGAGACGATCACAAAGGGACCTGGCAAAACTGAAGTAGGTATTCTATACCTAGACCCAGTCAGCGATGCTGAGGACCAGATTGTCGGGGGTCGTGCGCGGGATCTTGGGAATAACGAGGTCTCCAAGGAACTGATGTTCCACCACGTCCCCGTGTATCGCGCTGCTCCTGGCACTGCTACTGTCCAATTTGCCGAGCCATACGGGCTGCATCCCGTTCTCAATCTGTCGCTTGTGGACGCCAGACCACCCCAGCCGGCTAACTGCCTACTGTACGGCAAATTTGACATTCCAGGGAATCTGTTTCTCGACAAGTACCAGCTTCAAGACCTCTCGCCGGGTCCTGGAAATAACCAGGCCCATCTTATTGGTGTGTGGGGAAATAGCGATCTGGAGGCACCCGAGTGGACCCACAATCAGGGCAGCGTAGCACTGTTTCGGTTCGGATCCAGCCACCAGGACCCCGGCCCCGTAGAACGGTCCCCTTTCGCGATTCCGTTTCATGGACGCTACGTGGAACCCTCGAATGAAAGTACCGCTCAAGGCAAGCTTGCAGCTCCGCTTGTGTTCTGGGCCTGCGAGGCAGATATGCCAGGGGAGCACATTCCGGGCTTGAGTTTTGAGTCCGTTTTCCCCGACGACACTGCATTTTACATTTTCAACACGTCCAGTGTCGGCTACCGCATCCCCACTATAGACGCAAGCTCGGAGCACACGGTGCAGGTGTGGACGATGGGTGCGGTGATCCTTGGAACTGTGCTGATTTTGGCGACCGTAGCAAGGCGGCTGTTGCGCTCGAGCAGGACTCAACACACGCCCAACCCAAAGCAGAAAAAGGAATAGTTAGCCGCTCCAATTAGCTGCTCTAGTTCGTTGGTCTAGATCGTTACTCTAGTGCGCTGCTCTAGTTCGTTGCGCCTAGTTGCTGTCTAATTTAAATATATCGCCGCGCCCCTTGTTTGCGATTAACTTGCTGCAGTCTGCACTGGCCAGTTCGCTCATCTGGCGAGCGATGTTCCGTAGCTGTTGACTAGGCGCCCCAACAGGTCTCTGAAGACCCCCCATCTCTTGCGGCATCTGTGCCAGCTCATTGGCAAGTTTCGCGAGCTCTTCCATCTCTGGTGCAGTTTCGTCGGTGTTTACGGCCAGCGGGTTCTGCGATAATAGGGTGGTCCAGTATCGGCTCCATACAAGCTCAAACAGGGGCTCATCCAGCGGCGATCGGAAATAGCTTATCTCTAGTGGGTAGTAGTCGCTCGCATATAAGCCGTACTCATTTACCGCCGCGGAGGACGACGCCCTTTTACTTCGTGCAGCCTCCGAAGCGCCCGGCCTGCGTGTGCTCTCGGGGTAGGTGCGAAATGCGCCAATGTCCACTTTCTTACCGGCAATTGTCCGGTTGGGGTCCACGACAATAGCTAGAAATGGGTCCTGGAACGCCTGGTTTTGCTTCTGGGTGCCCACGTCGATTCCAGAGAGCCAGCATCCGTAGCCGGGGTGAGAATGGTACCAGCCCACAATGTTTTCTCGTCTTCCCACTTCCTGCATGCTGTCCAGATATTGTACCATGTATTCATATGCCTCGCCCATGGCATTGACCCGCGTCTCGGTCGCCTCTACCGGTAACGGGTAGCAGTCGAGCACAACAAAGGTGTTTTTCTTGATCTTGCCGGTCAACACGCCCATGACCTCTTGGGATTTGCCCGCACGTGCGTGCATTGACATGCGGCATAGCGCTAGCGACGACACTTTTACATACTTGAAATACTCGGGGTCCAGCTTCCAGGGCGCTCCGTTGAGGAGCTTCTTTTGTTCGCTTGATTCGTCCAGGTAAACGTGCTCGTAGTCGTTGGTGCTGGATGGTGCCAAGTCCTGTATTTGCCGGCTAATTGCAGCGTAGTCAATCATAGAGTTGGGTGGTTGCCGTGTGGGTGCCAAGGTTCCAGGTCACTGAAGTATACGTGCGACGGCATCCCACAAACGCTGTGCGTTCAGAGATAAGTCAGCGGCCCGATGGTTTAGTGGTATAATTCTCGCTTAGGGTGCGAGAGGTCCCGGGTTCAATTCCCGGTTGGGCCCTGTTTCTTTTGTCATTTTTGTCACTTTTTTGTAGTGCAATCATCCAGCATACCAGCTTCTACTCAATTGGAATATTTGGGCGCCTGGTGGCCACGTGCCACACCCATCCCGACTAGACGGGTGTCTCAAATCGCGCTAAAAGCCGCTACTTGTAATCGTGTCAGTCAGCGCGAATGGTTGAAAGACCAGCTGTGCAGGCCGAGCGGCCACCCACGCTGACCAGGAGCGACACGCTCCGGATAGCACCTATTCGGCGGACGACGATGTCCAGTGACAGCTGGGGTCTCCACTCAGTTCCTCGCGTGCTTTCTGACTTCCAGCGTCACACATCGCATGCAACTCACACTTGCCCGGACACCACTGATGGATGGTCATGGTTTGGAAGTTTTCCCGCGTTCATTTCGCTCCCCACAGGGCTGGCTGCCTTCAATTACCACACCAAGCTGGTGGGCCCTCTGGGGAGCCTGACGCTAGTGATGGGCCTGATAATGCTCATGGCTGGCCTGCTGTCGCTGCTCAACGAGGCCGGGCAATCCAAAAAGGAGAGCCAAAAGAACGTGCTGAAGATGGCTGGCGCGCTAGTGTGTCTTCTGATTTCCTCCTACATACTGCCGTTGGAATGGCCGTGTGCGGCTGCAGTGGTTGCCGCGGGCTTGGGAGTCTCGAGGACGTCTGTGGCTAGCTGTACTACAAAAGCAAGCATCATGTGGCTTGCTTTGGTGGTGGCCATGGCATTGTATGGCGCTGTTCACGACTTGAGCACTCTGATAGGGTTGACTGCCCTCGGCTACGCGTTCTACTGGCTGGCGTTTGAACAGACTAGCAGCCTGGATCCGGCGGTTAGTATCACTGCGGGACTGGTACTTGTGGTATTTGCTATAATTCGATTTGTTGCCAGCTTCGAGGTGTTTTTTGTTGGCGCCATTGCCGGCGGTGCCCTAGGTGTGTTTTTGCTGGTGAGACAGGATATTCTGCAGACTCGTTACAATGCGTTTGCATGTGCAGCAGTTGCTTGTGCGGTGAGAACATCTACGGCTCCTGGAAGTTACGTGCCCATTATGTTTCCGCTTGCGACCGTGTTTTTACCCACTCTGGGCGCGCCAAGCACGAGAACTGCTGCACCGTCTGATAGGGAACGGTCAACTTGGTCATTGCTGGACTCGATACTGGCGCACAACGACACAAGGAGCATCTTTTATTTTTTCCTGCTGAACTTTTGCTTCATGCTCGTGCAGCTTCTGTACTCGATCTTGTCACACTCTCTCGGCCTGCTGTCAGACAGCATACATATGTTCTTTGATTGTCTTGCGCTGCTCATGGGGCTGGTGGCCAGCATTTTGGCTAAGGTTCCGCCGTCCGCGAGGTTTCCCTACGGCCTGGCTTTAACGGAGACACTGAGCGGATTTGCTAACGGGTGCTTGCTGCTGGCTATTTCCGTAGGGATTGTGTTCGAGTCGGTAGAGCGGATATACAATCCGGTGCAGCTGGAAAAGATGACGGAGTTGTTGATTGTGAGCGTCTGCGGACTCCTGGTGAATGTCGTTGGGCTATTTGCGTTCAATCACGGTCATGCTCATGGCCACAGCCACGGACCCACCCACGGCCACAGCCATGGACACAGCCATGGGCACAATCGCGCGCCACAGAGCCTTGATATCCCCACCACGCCCTATTCACACAAAGACACTGGTCACGACAGCCATGGCAGCGCACACTGCGACGAGAACATGCATGGCATATTTTTGCACATTATGGCAGATACCCTGGGTTCTGTGGGTGTCATTATATCCACGGTTCTAACATATTACTTTGGCTGGTCTGGCTTTGATGCTATTGCATCGCTGATTATCGCGATTCTAATTTTCGCGTCTGCAATCCCTCTCGTCCTCACATCCGCCAAGTTCCTACTCCTTAGCCTCAACGACCACCAGGAGTACGAAATCCGGGATGCCCTCAATGATATATCTACAACCAGCGGCGTGACTTCGTACACTGTCCCCAAGTTCTGGGCAGATGGGCAGGGCATACGAGGGACAATCCACGTGCAGTATCCGCCTGGAGCGAGCAGCACGCATTTGCGGGACAAGATCGAGAGCCGGCTTCGCCAAGCTGGCGTTGATACGCTGGTGATTCAGATGGAAGAGGACGGTGCCCGGTGCTGGTGCCAAGATGGACCCGGCGCCCCGGCACATTGACCGCCAACAGCAGCCCCCTCACTGCTAACTAATTAACCATGCATATTTTTGTAGACGGACCCAAGTCCATGCACTGTCCCTGACTTTTGCATAGACCAGCGTCGTGACATAACCCTAGCCCAGAGGGTCTTGGGATTCACGTTTGCTGGTCCCACACTTTTCTCCACACTGGAGAATGGCGAGCAGCGACGAGAGATTCGACAAGGCGTATGGCGCAGTATTCAACGGGGGTACGGAGCTGGAGTGGCTCCCTCTTGATGGGGTGTCTCGGATCAAGCCAGTGGGCCAGTCCGAGAACAAGCATGATGCGGTTGACATTGTGCTTCTAGGCGCCAGCAAGGCAATGGCAGCCACCGTTCTGAGCAAAATCCTCGGAAATAAGGGGGCCACGTCGACCGTTAGGGCGCTGTGGCGCGATGGTAGCATGTTGTGGAAGTACAGTTTGTCGGGGGACTTTGAGCCGACCACAGAAATAGACGGCCACAGAAAGGTCTATTTGGTCCTCCACGGCGAGGCGCAGGTGCCGGAACCCGAGTATGTGCCGCCATTGACGCAGGACTACAACGGAGGCGTCACACCTATCCCGATCGTCCCCGTCACGCAGCGGCCCGTTGATCCGCGTTCGTGGGGCTTTGACCAGTTGCGGATCTCGCAAGGTGCCCCTCACAACATAGTTCACCACAAGAATGGCACACGCACGCGAATTCCTCTCTATGTTGACCAGCTGGATGACTGCACGCTGGACTGGATCATCTACTCTCCCACTGCCCCTTTCCAAACACTCAGGGACCTGAACGAGACCAAGCCGCAGTGGTGGTGGCTCTGGATGCTGTCAGCTTTGGTGATTTTTCTTGCTATACTATATTTTGATGAGGTGCACTATGAGGGAAAGTACCTGGCCCAAACCGGGGCTTATGTTGAGCATACCGAATGCTACCACCACACTGTGGCTTATCTCGAAAAGCTTCACGGAGTGGCCACTGAGCTGTGGGAGAAGATCGCACCGAAAGTTGAGCCGCCGCCGAACCCGAACGACTGGGCGTCGCACGAAGTGTGCGTGCGAGAGGATAAAGCGGATCTCCAGGTTCGGACTGGTGAGATGGCGGTCCATGCGTTCCAACGGGCGCTGCATATTATAAAATTTGCGGTGGTCAGCGTCTATTTCCGCACTCTACAGTTTCTGGAAACCGCGCTGGGCGTGCGGAGGTGATCTAGATATGGATTAGCGCGCATGGTGCAAATGACTCCAATGTTGACGTCTCGCCTGCCAGTTTTCCCGATTGGCTGCTAGATGGTGATATAGCGACAGGGCCTTGTTTTTTGCTTGCGGCATTACGCTCGTGCTCAGCGACAAGATGCTCTATGATCATCGCATGGACTACCGCTGGCAGCCATCCTATGGGCAAGAGCACCAAGTTCAGCACTAATTGAGCACCCAATCCACAGCGCATTGCAATGGCGTACGGTGGTAGAATGCATGTGGCTATTTGCCCGAACATACAGGCTATGTGTTGACGTTGCGAGGCCATGCATCTTACGGAATATGTGCTGTGCGCTAGATAATGTACAGAGCTAGTTTATTTAATATTGTGTTCCGATGAATGTTTAATGGTCCTGACTTGGAATTGGCACGCACCATGGCCCGCCACCATTCTGCCACGGACGAGCAGCTTAACACACAAACAAGGGCGGCTTGTTACTAAGTCCTATCAAGATGTCAAGAGTCGGCGTGCTAATTATGGGCCCGGCAGGCGCCGGAAAGAGCACTTTTTGCGCCAGCCTTATCCAATACATCACGTCCATTGGCCGCAAGGCCCATATAGTCAACCTCGACCCGGCTGCAGAGCCCAGGGACTACGAGTTCACAGTGGATGTCAAGGATCTTATATCGCTGAACGATGTCATGGAGGAGCTGAAATTGGGCCCGAACGGGGGCCTCATGTACTGTTTTGAGTTTTTGCTTCAAAATCTCGACTGGCTGGATCAGGAGATTGGCGACTACGACGAGGAGTACCTGCTGTTTGACTGCCCGGGCCAGATCGAGCTCTACACGCATTTTCCAGCAGTTCCTAGCCTCATAAAGCACCTGACACAGCATCTGGGGTTCTCCCTGTGCGCAACGTATCTACTTGAGGCGCCATTCGTGATGGACAAGGCTAAGTTTTTTTCCGGTGTCCTGTCGGCCATGTCGGCGATGATTCTTCTAGAAACACCGCACATCAACATTCTGAGCAAGGTGGATATGCTCAAGGACGTTCCAAAACGAGAGCTCAAGCGGTTTTTGAACCCGGACCCGCTTATGATGGCCGACGAAGTCTCAGAAGAGATGAACCCGAAATATTACGACCTCAGTAAGGCCATTGCCCAACTCGTTGAGGATTTTGGCATGGTCCAGTTCTTGCCTCTGTCGGCGAAGAATAAGGACACAGTCGCTACCATCCTCAGCTACATAGACGACATCACGCAATGGTCTGAGAACCAGGAGCCCAAGGAGCCGAACGATGAGGTTGAAATCGATGATGCTGCGCTCGAATAGTTTAAAACGCCGAAATGGTGTCTCTTAATTCCCTTGAAGTATCAGTAGTATCTATATTTTGTACAAGTGTTTCCCTGTTTGCCTAGCTGCACAGGCTCAGTACAGACATGTATACCTCTAGCGGACGTTTGGTGTAGCACATTAAATGGCTGACGTCTGTGTTTAATGCTTGCCGAGTAGTGCATACTGGTCGCTGTTACATACATACACTTCATGTTCTCTACGTGCACCTAGTTACAGGGCCCTCAGCATATCCCCTCAATATATTACCTTGTCTTGTTACCTCTAGGCTCTCTTCGTGGTCGTCACTGAAAATCGGTTTCGGACAGGCACGGTTGTTTCTAGTACCATTATAGTACCATTTCCAGTGCGGTAATTATGCACGGTCACTTTTCACCATCTTTGGACCTGTCACATGTGGACTGTCAATATGCTCGTGAATGTGTTTGGCAATAGTCTGCAGTATGACGAACCGAAGTTTAACCTGACACCACTGGGACGTAGCATTAAACAGCGCTTGGGACCATCCGATTGGCCTCGTGTGGTCCACTTGGGAGAGAATCGCCTCGGTGACTCTG